>JAQRGA010002986.1:0-13892 GCA_029237695.1 Conchocele bisecta | reverse complement strand
GTTTACACGACGTCGCGCGACGTTGCTGATTGCGTTGAAGTTTTGTTTTGACGCCTTAATCTCCATCGGACGGTTGTCAATAAACAACGGCACGCTAGTGACCGCATCAAATATCGCCTGTGCCGGTGGAAAGTTATGTATAACGAGATTATTCCATGGTTTACTTTTTATTACATCTGCAATGGTCATTGCCGTTGAAATATCGTTTAAATGCAATGAAACAAAACAAAATCCGAGTGTTTTTTTATCTGATACATGTAAAGTGGTAATTGATTTATGACGTTCCCAAAGTTAAATTACTGTTTATAAATCATTATTGCATTCCTCGTTATTTTTCCTCCCTAAGTATCGCATGAAGTACATGCAAGGTCATATTGGTATACATTGTATGGCATGAACTTTTATTCATTCTGGGAAATCCCCGCTTCAGAAAAAATAACACTACGAATTTATTGCAACCAGCGTGCCCGATATCGATCTGCAACTTTGCAGAACAACCATCGTTGGTTCCCATGATCACTGGCTCCTGAGCAAGATTTAATTTCATCATAATTGTAAATAGAAATTTATTTATTTAGCTAATGCCATACTTTGAGGGAGTAATAATTTCTTTTACCCGAAATTGAATTATTTCATATGCAAACTAACGACTTGCATACAGTTCGGTTGAATTAAATGGGTATGAAGAATTCATTATACTGAATTTTTTATTACATTATCACAGCCAAAAATGGCTGTGATAAAAAATAAAACATTTCAGTATAATAAAAAATAATAAAATTTATCTTTAAATTTAAAATTTCCATTTTTCCCCCTGAAAACAAGTATACCTTGCTAAGGTTAATAGGTATACCATTGGCAATGTTGCCTTAAAATAGGCTACGATGTAACTGGAACTGGAAATTGTTAGAGGTGTAAAACATATCATCTGAAACAATTTATATGCATTTATCAATTCATTTTCTTTATATTGACAAACTACATTGACGGATCATTGTATATTCTAATCAAACTACAAAACCAATAGTATAACATCTATATATCCACAATATCGAATATCATGAGCATCTGCAACGATTTTATGTACTTTCAACCAATCACATTGGAATATTAATCAGAACAAAATGACGGTCGATAAAGCGCGTTTAAATAGGAGGATATTATAGTTAAAGCATCTCAGTTAGGATACAATTAACATTAGTCAGTGTGCATAAGCCATTGACATAGATTTCCAGTAACTAATGGCAAAATCATTGTAAAATCCCGAGATTTTACCTATAACAATCGGTGTGTCAGGTCAACATATAATATTAACACGGGAAATAAATGGCAAACATTGATAAACAAGTCGTTTTTATTACACGTTGGTCTAAGCTTGGGCTTTTATTGCATTACACACTTTACAATGTTAAAACGTAACAAATGTGGCAATTAAAATTCAGATTCAGGAGGGTGTTGAGGCAACTGGAACTACTGTAAATACTGCGACCAGCCATAAATGATTGGTTATACCACGGTACATGTAAATAACTTCGCATTCTTTACAACAGTGATTTACTCTGACCAGCGACAGATTGTTGATTTTGTCACTCGAAAGGTTCTGTACAGGGAAATATGAGAACGACAATTATGTAAACCAATTGTAATGTTATCGGGTGTATTTCCCTCCTATTCATCCACGCAAACAATCGGAGAAAATGTAATGCATTTTTATATCACCGCGAAACCACAATACAAGTGTGAACTAGTTACTAGGTGTTCGCCTCAATGTATGAATCGGGTTACACATAGTCCTTAATTCTCCAGAAAACAAAGTTTTTTGTAACGTGTAATTGTGGAAATAGTTTGGGGGAAACTAATTATATAACTAGCAAGTTATATCCGATCTTCGTACATATGCATCCATTTGTATTCCTCGAAAAAGAATGCTAATAGTTGACATATGTTTTCATCAGTAGAAGGTGTTTGTTTTTGTTTGTTTAATTTTAATTTGTGTTTTAAAACGGCCTATTCGACAGCTAACGGTCATGTTAAGGCCAGGGCAAATCGGGTTCGATTCCCGTTTGAACCATTGCTGCAGTTGGATTGGGGGGATCCGAAAATCCAGAACGGAAATATTTACATTCGAAAGAAAAATATATTTCGGCCCTGAAATTTGAATAAACCTGACCTGGTGCCTGGTGCCTATACCAAACGCCAATTCACTTGGCCCCTTTACCCTAAAATAGGATTACGAAATATTCGTAATACTCAAATATAAGTCAGTATAGAAGTTGTAACGTGGGTTCATGTTTTCTGTATCTACAATGAACCAAATGTAACAATATAGAAATCGCGGAACCGTCCACTAATGAAGGAATTTACAATATTTTATCTGATTCAAGTTGACGTTTAATGTGTTCAAGTTAACACCGGAAATCAATATAATCTCTGGGCGATCGTTCCTTTTTCCTTTTTCAGGGACAAACAAAAAATAAAAAGAACTGTCCCTAGGATGAATGTAATACAAAATCCTTTGGACATAACCCCGCTTCGTATGGATAATGGCCACATGGACATAACCCCCACCCCTTCATGAGTTTATAATGGTGGAAAAAAAAACCCATTTTCGGTTCTATTTACAAGGCGGACACAAACCCCATTCCATGTTTTTACAAGGGATGGCCTGTGACCTGGATAATAAATGTGGCTTGATGGTATCATGCTAGCTGTTGTTTGATCCAGATCAGACCTGCTCATTCGCGCAAGTCTGGATCTGGTCAGGGTTTGCAACTGGTTCGTCAGTTCAGTCTAAGCAAGGCCGTAACCAGATTGTACCATACCAGATTGATCGAACCGAACCAACTCCTGACATGGGGGTCAGGTAGCAATTTCTCCCCACCGCCACCATCCCACGGATTGATTTAATTTCTTTTGGTCATAAAACAAATTTTCTCGGCAAAGTGACTGCCTTTTCGGTTCCCACTGTCTCATCGGGTTTTGGTTACTTTACGGTCAGGGAAACATCAGTTCATGCTTCTAAAAACAGTGTTATGTTCTTATCATTCCTTCCCAAAGACTGGAGCTTGTCAAGAACCAGAGCGGAGACGGGCCATATAATCCCTCCAATTAGGCGCAAGTCTCATTTAAGATCAGTAGTCTTCAATTGGTCGCCAATTCTAGTCGGTGAAACAACATCAGTCCTGTTTCTAACAAAGTATAGTTCTTATTCATTCCCTCAAGAAACTGACATGGAAAGACACAGAGCCAAGACACGGTACCATTTAAAATCCTCTATAAGCCCCATTTCTTCACCACATATAAAACGTGAAAGTAGAATTTTTCGGTTTTGTTTTGGGTTTCATTGTAAATTTATCTTAGATTGTAAAATGGGTAATCAATGCACATAAAAGGTTTTTTAAAGCGAATCGTTCATAAAGTAAAGAAGTATATAAGGAGAAAATGGAAGAACATTGCACACAACCGACTTGGACAGAAAACAATTAAAAGTTTTTTATTTTACCTCGACATTGGGCATTGGGTGAGAAGCATACAATGTTGGTAGGGGAATAGAAAATAGTGGATGGATAACTAAAACATGCCACTTGCAGTTTTCAAAGCAAATTTGTTTACACAGTAAATCAATTTTTATAAGTGAAATGAGGAAATCCACATGCCAACATTTGCTGGACGAAACGCAAATTTAAAAGTTGTTTTGACATTGAACATTGGCATGTCTACAGCACGGGTGGGATTGGAATGGAAGATGAATGGAATGGTTGTTAAAACAGGCACAATGAATTAATCAAATCCAATTTGTTACAAGTAAATGCAGTTATAGGAAGAAATGAAGAAACGCGCATTCATTTACTGGACCCACATTTCAAAGTTATTTGGCTTGATATTTTATTTGGGCATGGGGAAAAGGAAACCTGGTTGCGGTGGGGTAACCAAACTTATGGATGGATAGTAAACATTCACAGTAAAGGAAGAGTTATTAGAAGTTAATTAGGATTAATGGAGAAACATTGTACACTATCTAATCAGGACGCAATGCAAATTTCTAGTTAAGTAATTTGACCTTGGGCATGGGCCTGCATGGGTGGGTGGCGGGGAATTTTGAACAATGTGGATAATCAAACGATGCAACATGAAGAGTTTCAAACCAATCCGTTACATCCGGTAACAAAGTCATAGCAAAGAATGGGAAAAATGTGGACGGACGGACAAGACGGACCGACATTTTAGGTTGTCCGGTTTGCTCAATCGGTAAGCGAACGCGCTTCTCACAAAATGCGGCCCCCAGGGTTTCGTATCCTCGGCCGGGGCAGTATTTGGTCGAATGGTATGGTGGTCGCCACGATCAGGGCAAGTGGGGTTTCCTTCGGGTTCTCCAGTTCCTTCCCAACATTAATGACCATCCTTCTTCTGTGCCAACGGTAAGCATTTGTATAATAGTCGCTCCTCGCGCTTGTTTGTAGCTCGCTGTAAAACAAATAAATAAAGTTTAAAAATAAACCCTGCTTAAAATTGTAAAACTACGTGGAACAACCTGCACCACATATGTTTACATCAGTCCACATTGGAAGCCAACATACTAAAGTAATTTTTGTTTTAAACTACAAAATATGCAAATAAAATGATGTCAATCAAATCCCTGTAAAATGTCTATAATTTCCAACTGAAGAAATAATGGGGGGCTTATGGTATTTATGTGGCCAGTACGTCCTTGATCTGGGGTAGCTTGTTTATTTTGGTGCAAGTGGTGTGGATTTTGCTTTTGACTGATAAATGGCGAATAAGCGCAAGACCATTGATCAGAAAAATGCACAGGCTGGTCTGTGCCCGGACATTGAACCACAAATATCCTCGGGGCTCCATTTCTCCAACCATAATTGTACTTTTGAACTGTTTCGACGGCATCTCAATAGTATTTGCAGTGGACCCTTTTTGCTAATACTGAGGGAAATGTAGTTTGCCAGGTAACATCAAGAGACAAAAATACATTCTGAATAGCTGCAGTGACTTCAAAATATGTTCATTGGTAACATAAAGAAGCAACCACCAGTATTTTGGGTCAGCATTCTAAATTCGGGGTTACGCTTGGTGGATATTTTAAAATCTGTAACAAAAAAAGGTCAATGAAACCGGAACAGTACGTGTAAGAATAATAAACATGAAACCTGGACTATTTTGGGAGCATTCTAAAACATGGGAGTTACGCTTGGTTTGGATAATTTTTAATCAGTAACAAAAAAAAAGGGTCATGACAGGAATACAGCAAGTGTTGAAGAAATATACAATGAACCTGGACTTTATTTCAACTAAGTTGATTCATACAAAAAACCCACACAATTTTTGATCTGAGAATTTTTATTGTTTCAACCGTTTTCCGTTCCGGCTAGGTAATGGAGTATAACATATTTTTAAATTTTTACTGCCGGCTAAGGTCTACGCAATGAAAGATTAAAGTTACTGAATATCATCCCCAACCCCCCTTGCCCTTAAACACTAATGTCAGATTAACATCTTTTGTTTAATAAAATATTATTTCGAGGAAAAATCATTAAATTGTCGTTTTGTGCAACACTTAAAAAAAGGTAAAACAAGAAAATGTGGCCTTTCGGTCCACCACGAATGCCCCCGGTGAACCAGATTGGCTGAGAAGCCTTGTGGCAAGGTTTAATTAACCAAAAGTGATAAGTATATTCATAAGAACAGGTGTGAAGGTTCAAATCTTTGGTGAAGGTCCATTTGTTATGGGCTCAGCAATGGGATGCGGTGGAAACATGTGTGCACCGGTTTGGTTAACAAATTCCATGTGTGACAAATTTAAAGTTCAAAGTTGTGAAATTGCAAGGAGTCATATTAAAAGAAGCAGCATGGGATGTTGTGGTTATTTTTGTGCACAAGTGCGATGTATTGAAATATTATAGTGAATCCATCAATGGTATAAATAAGAAGGTTAT
Source organism: Conchocele bisecta (assembly GCA_029237695.1). NCBI lineage: Eukaryota > Metazoa > Mollusca > Bivalvia > Lucinida > Thyasiridae > Conchocele > Conchocele bisecta. The sequence goes on along the minus strand of JAQRGA010002986.1, from coordinate 7,944 downwards.
TGATATAATTGGGAGCAACTCTTGCAAACTTGTTAATGTGATGAAAAAATAGTTGAAAGTTTGTGAAAGGTCAACAGGTCAATGTCAACATTAAGGACATCATGAATGTGTGGCATTTGTTCCAAAACATGTATGGTGTGTTAGAAACTATTAAAAGTAATTATTCCAAGGTAATTATAAGTTTAATTGAAACAGAATCAGGGTAATTCCAGTGAACTTCTTAATGTGGGACAAAGTTGTGAAGGTCAAAATGGCCAATTGTCATATTCAGGTGCAGATGGGTGTTGTGACATTTATACCACAGGTTATACTGAAGTTTGAAATATTAAAGTAATTCCTTCTAGGGTGATAATTGAAGTCGTTATGATGTGAAAACTGACATTCATTCAATAGTTAATTATGTGTTTAGTGTTGTTTGAGGATTGGTTGTTGACATTGCTAAACTCATTGGATGGCAAAAATCACTGGCTTGTAACCAGTAATTATCTACTTGCCAGTCCCTCAAAAACTTCCTAGGCACTGTAGTAATACTGTGTATGATCAGTTTCTTCAATACACAGTAGGGAATTCATCTATGGTACTAGGCTGATGAACATCAACTTTATATCAATTTTACAGGGCCGGGCCCGTAAATGAACTTGGCAATTAGGTCTGGTTCGAATTCCCGGTCTTATTTAGTTAATTGTCTATTTTCTGCTAATGACGATGTTCCTGCTTCAGTTGTTGCGTTGTGGTAACAGGTAGGGAACGATTCTTCAGGCTGGAACGAATTGATTGCTAAACTTCTAAAAATTCCAAAAACCCGAGTTTGCATTCTTTCGAGGTCTCCTGTTAATAATAAACAGAGCAATTTGCTATGGAAAGAAAGAATAGCCATCAGAAGCAAGGCGAATTCACAAGTTGTTTCCAAAATGTTTCAGAACTGTTTTACCTTAGGCAATTGTGAATGGGTCCGGAAGCCCAGTTAGTTTCGTAAAAAAAAACGTATGATATGCTGACCAAGTTGGGGGGATAAATGTGAACATAACCATGGGACATGCCTCTCTTTATGCATTCCACATTGGGCATATATTAATGTAATAGTTTTATAGTTCACGATATTGAATTTTTGATTAATTTTAATTTTCGATGCGAGCGCTAGCAAAGTAATAAACTAGTTTACTAAAAAATTCAATATTTAATGTAACTATAAACTTACTTATTGGTTGGACCCCAATCCCACTGCGAAGCTTCAGCCCCTAAACATGATTTACGAATCGCTGTATACTGCATTGGTGTTTGGTTGGTTGGCAAACACCGGAATGTGAGCGCGTATGTGGGCTGATTAAAATGCCTGCTTGCGTCTCGTGAACTGATGCCAACAAGGGCATAAAAATCAGATTCTAAAAATAGCGCTAGTAACATTTAATGATTACTTTAACAATATAGAATTTTGCTGAAAAAGCGTTCGGCAATATGGCGATTAAGTTGAGACGAAATGCCCATTCTTTCAGTTGGTCGAGAAAACCAGGGTAAAAACAATAAATACATATAATGGTTTAATTTATGCGATATGAGGCACAAACAAAACAAAAAAAGAAAAATTGGTGGTTCTGTGGCAACGAATGACCCCGATGTTCAGATTTGGATAGCTTCCTCACTGGCCAAACTTCTTAACCGAAACAGAAAAGTGCATAGGCAAGGTTGTGAAAGGTCAAAAGGTCAAGGTCAGATTCCAGGACGAGCATGGGAGTGTTGATGTTTGTTTGTTTGTTTATTAGCGTTTAACGTTTTTTCCCCCCCCCCCCGCAATATCAACAGCTACGGTCATGTTAAGGAGCCAGGCAAACGGGTTCATCCCGTTTTTAGCCTGCTGCATTGGGAGGGAAAATCCCAAAAATCAGAACGGAAGTATTTACATCGAGAAAAAAAACACACTTATTCATCCACTGAAATTAGAATAAATCTGATTCTGGCCCCCGGTGCCATGGTCCATACCACATCGAAATGTCCACGTGGGCCCCTTCCCAATACAATCGGATTGCGTAATAATCGTTCATAATGATTAATACGGGTTATAAACCAAGATTCAACTTGTTCACAAAAACAAAATTGCCTAAAATGCAATCGTTAGAATTCTTTTAAAACTAAGTGGCTGAAATGTAAAGACAACCATTTACTGCCAACTTTACTTGCAGGTACTGCGAGCGGGGGAAGGCGGCAATGGCTTGTAGGTTGTTGTTGTGCTGGCTGTTTTGTTTGCTGTCTCGATTGGACAAGGACTAGGACAGACAAACGAAAAACAAACAAATGTACACTAACCGCCTTTGTGCTAACCTTACCCAGATGTCAACGTTTTCTGAACCAAATACAATTTCTAATTGGTCACCCTTAAATTAACCCGGTTTGGGCGTTATTAACGACAAATGCAACTAAAGTTATAAAAGGTGATTTAGCTGTTACAATTTGTAGTATTAATTTCATTAAAAAAGAAAAACAATGTAATGACCTAGTTATAGTTTAATTAATGTATAATTGCGAATCAACTATAACCGGACACCACAGCCAATATCCTTAGTTTAAGTATAGGTTGCATCGCCACCTATCTCGTTTATAATAATTGGCATGTTCATGTTCGCAAAGCCGCATGCCTTTGGTATTGTCGTTATGTCTGATTTTAACAGTGCCAATATCAATAAATGTGACACCGTGGGGGAACATCCCAGGGTGCCCCGGTTTGTTAGAGAGGATTTCACTGTACTTACATATCGTAATGATTCGTCATAATATTGGTTTATGTTTGTTAATCGCATTTTTCCTTTCCGTTGCGGTTACATTATAAAATAAAACTAACATACTATAACGATAAGTATACCACTGTAAATTTATACTCATAATTTCGTAACGTATATGCAGATTAGCTTTTCGGATCGGATTGGTATGAGCAATAAAGTTCCAGTACAGACAACTATCTCCTTACACTAAAGACTAATGCACTATGAATGCAAAAAAACAACAAATGCAAGCCAGTCTGGAAAAATGTCATAGCAAAATTTCCATTCCGTATAAATTTGAATACATTTATGCCGGTCGTTTCCGTTATTACTCCTACTAACATGTTGTTAAATCTCTTATCTGTTAGCAACGCGACCCTGGAATTGTTTATGCAATTTTTCCAGTTCTGTGCACTGGTAATGGTTATTGGCGAATTACAATTGTCATTGCTTTTTAAGGGTGACCCGTTCTATTACCTGTATCATCCGTTTGATTCAAAGACAAATGCTTCGTAAATGGGATGGAATTATGTGTAAAACATGTACTTGAATACTGCCTTGTTACTTGTATCCTTATGCGGGACACCTGGGGTGGCCAAGTTGGCCCATCGTTCGAGTGTCCTAGGCCATGAGACAGTTTTCACCCCACCGTTCGACCGTTTTGACAAAGAACTCAACATGTGAAGTCAGAACAAAATGACGGGTTTAGATATAATGTAGCTAATCAATGCCAAAATGCCAGGAAAAGCCAACGGGAACGGCATATATCAAGTTGCGTTTTCAACAAACTGTAAAATATGTGGTGTCAGTTTTTCTGGGGACAGGTTTTATGCACCTCTGATTTTAACAATCCACCAACCGACCATTAATATTTTACCTTCCATACACAGGAAAACGCAGGAGGTGTCACATTTATCCTGCCAACCTCAAAACAACACATACCATATATACCACTACTGCACTCTGTTATTAGCTATCAAAGCCAGTGGAACATGGGGGTTAAGCAGGTTAACATGAGTGTAACTGTTCCTCTGGTGTCTACTCGGCCTACTACATTGTAACTCTGCGAGTTAAATATTGGCTTTTACCTATGGGCGTAACGTGGTGTACTAAAGTTTCTTAACGACATTAAAATTATATTTTGAGAGTGATGAAAGAATGCTCGGTTATCTCGTCTTTTGTATAGTTTGCTGGCATAACTAATGTATTAGCTTTGCCGTTCGCCATATAGTGTTATTATGTATTTGCTGTCATTACTATTTGCCTGTATGTGTTCAAATGCACGTAACGTGGGTGAAACTGTAACGATGGCATGTAACATACAAATGATGGCGGAGATGGCAAACTCAGTGCTCCATACAGATAACAGTTAACAAGACAATATGCACATATTATATTCATATCTATATGCAACCTAATACCCATAATGATTTGTAAAACTATGAAACGGGGCTCGTGTGAAATGTGACCCATCGTAGACTTAGGACCAGCATTGTGCCATTCGCGCCGTTCCTGAATCTGGAGTCTCCGTCTTGTAGGAAATTCAGTCAGGGTCCAAACAACCAAATGATGCGTCCGATAAATAGTGGTTTGGCAGACAATACAAATTTACAGTTTGGCTTTATGAATTATTGTAAAATGTATTGGGTATCGTATCGTATGCATATAACATTCATTTGATTATTTATTATGAAAACGGTTGACCTGCCAGGAAAAAACGCTTACTGTATTAGCCCTATCTCAAATTGGCGATCAATAATCCGCGGTCCTAAATCGTTGAATTGGCTTTAAATTTCGTGATTTTGATAATTTTCGGCAAAAATAAAGAGCAAGTAAAATTTGCCGTAAAAATTTCCGCCAGGGAAAGTATCGAAGGGTCAGTTATCTTATTGAGTTCTGGCGATTGAAGATTCCCTCCCTCGGGGGAAACAAAGCTGCAACACCTACCGGTCCCCTGTCCTTTGAGCCGGATCAGTGAAAAAGCGGAGGTGTGTGGTAATAGTATTCTTTAGATAAATTTGAGAAGGCCATTTGCCTCGGACATAAAAACTATGTTTTCATTTAAGTAGCTAAGAACCATGGGGGTGGGCGGTAAACTGTTTGCGTTTTAACTGGAATTAAGAAAAAGCTCCCATGGGCAGTTGTGTTTTGCTGGCGTAGTTTGAACAACATTCGGTCTGTTTAAAGTGCGAAGAGACTCCTCGCAATCTTTATTAAGACAAAATGTTTTTCCAAATTTTTTCATAACTAAGTAAATAAAAAACAACTGCATATGGTTTTTTATTACTCATATTTTACACTCCCAAATTTTCGGATAGTTTACAAAATGATTGTAAAAAACCATATACGGCGTAAAAATTAGGAATATTATTGTTTCCATTCAACGTTCGCTCCTGTCGCAATTCATGGAACAGCGAAACGATTGTCGGTCAATAGTGGTGGCGTTATTTACAACGACGATGAACTTCATGTAATCTAAGTTACGTCAAACAAACGTTTAACGAAAAGCAACAAACGTCGCAACGACGTACACGTGGGGGGCCTAATGCAATGTACTGAAATCTAGAAACGCAATACCGTCGAATGGGCGTTTCTATTATGAATGTTAAGGACTGTGTAAATACTATTTACAAACACGAATATCCCGTCGACTCAATGACGGGAAAACAACCATTTAGTACGTGATGTTATGTATCCCGTCAACACAGTGCGTATGCGCCAGTTGCGAAACATTTGTTTGAATAATCCTTTGTCAATATGACCTTATCACTCGCGTATGAAATATGTGCGGTTTTGTCCGTACTAGTCGATTCTCCGATTTTGACAACGATGCCGGACTTACTGGTTATACTTTTGCATTTTAAAATGCTATTCTTGTATGTTGTTTGAACGGGATAAAATAAAGAATAGTAGGTTAGTGCCGTGAATGGGACAACATTGTCTGGCCGCCGGACACGGAAACGGGATGGACGCTCGGCAGCAGAGCCTTCGCCCATCCCGTTTGCTAAAGTAAGCCTTGCCATACTATTTTCCCAATCCTCAGGCAACTAACCAACTAATACTTTTCTTATAATGGCTCGACATTAAACGCCCCCCCTCCAATAACATGGACACTGATTAAACATGTTACTATAAACATTTAGTTTAACTTAACGGTACATATTGGAACAAGTAATATATTGAGTAAAAATGATGATCCGCCTCCGAGAAAATTAATTCTCATAACTCTTGGCCATATTATTTAACCGCTTGCTTCGCTTTGTGTTTTATGACAAAAGCATATAGGGAATGCAAGAAAAAATGTTTATTTAACCAGGTGTGAAACTTGATTATCCCTGAGATAATGGCCCTCGTAATAGGGTCCTATTCGCTAAACAAAACTCGCTCACTCATTTGTACCTAAAGGCGGAAGGGCCCAAATCCACCACGTAAACATTATTTTACGATTCTCACCTCTGGTTAAACAAACGGTATATATCCCCACGGTCCTCGAATGCTCGTTCATACAACATATTTCCACGTTCGCCAATATCATCCCGAAAATTATCGGTATATTGGCTATGTAACACAGGGCTCGCTCGTAAAATATACAGTGCCAGTTAATACCTATATGTACTAAATTACTGACGTGCAAATAGCAGTGAAATTTATATATTTGATCAGCATAGTGCATAAGGCTATGTCTCGATTCTGTCACATGCAATATATCTACCTTATGAGACCATTCCGTACTTGGTCGCTGATATACCTGAATGCGTTAATTCTAGTTTTTTAGTTTTGCAATCATAAATATTATGTAATTAATGTTATATGTTATCAATTTTCTGAAATCATATAAATTGTAGCATATTTTTCTTTTTATCCACTGAAGTCGTGTTTCATATGACGATTACATCATGTTTTGCAGTCGCTGAAAAAATCGGTTCAATAATATGACCACTCAGCAATGTGAATCCGTTCAATATCAACATTTGTTATATGGGCCAATCAACATATTCCTTGGTCCTCTAAAGGCACAACAGATCTCGCAAAACAATTCTTTACATGGGTCAATGGGAATCACATATAATGACCAACGTAAACCACACATCATTGTTTTAGATTAATACTTAAGCCGATGACCGGGGGGGTAACTACATGATTTCATGTCGATTAAAACGCTTGATGTTAGCGGTATTTTATTATTACAATCAATTGACGAGATGATCAGCTTGTCAACCAGAGGACGAAAAACACTCATTACATAATGTTATGGAAACGTACTGTCGTCCAAAAACATGCATTACCTGACTATATTTTTTTACAGAAAAAGGCACGGAATATTACATGATATAATGTATCGGTTTGGTCATCATTGGTAATGACTATTTTAATTGCACATATTAACAATAGAAATTTTGTTTCATAAATCTCCATAAAAACACGTTGTGATGGGTCCATATATGCTATGTGTGAATGTTATTTATGATTTCAATAAACAACGAATGCGTTGTTTAATGTGCTATTGCTGGGATTACAACATAAAACTAACAACCGACCACAATGGTAAATAAACAAATAAATACAGGATTACAATGAAAAATGGGTGCAATAGTCATAGAGGTATTAGCTTTTGCCTTTGCATCAAAAGTATCAGAAAGCTGCTACCACAGGCAGGGGACGTATACCATTTAATTTTTAATTAAATTCGTTCCCAAAAAAATAACAATTCGATTTACCTCAATTGAACAATTCGTTCCCACGAATTAATAATTCGTTCATCGAAATTTAAAAAGATCAAGTTCCCTCAAATTAACTAATTCATTTCCCGCCGAAAGAATAGCAATTGCGTTATGCCCACTGGGAACGATTTGTTATAATGTCGGGGTTGAAGTAAATTGTTTATTTATGGGCATCGGGAATTGAATTTTAATTCGAGGGTGGACGAATTGTTAAATTGAGAGAATCTAAATTGTTTATTTCGTGGGAACGAGATTGTTAATTTGAGGGAATTCATTATTATATCGTGGTAAACTTAATTGTTAATTCGAGGGAACGAATTTAGTTATTTATCGTTGGGAAAGAATTAATAACAAAAATAAATAATGTTCCCCCCCCCCCCTTGCTGGGCTCCACGTAGGAAATTGTCTACCGAATCGTGGGAATTCATGTGGACCTTTTAATTGACTAGGCTCAAACATAATGGGATCAA
>JAQRGA010002984.1:0-11838 GCA_029237695.1 Conchocele bisecta | reverse complement strand
GATGTGCTCCTCACACCACTATACAAGTAGACAAGATGTGGCACCTCACAGACTATTACAGTAGACAGATGTTACCTCACACCGACTATACAGTATACAAGATGTGCACCTCACTCCCACTATACATGACAAGATGTGCACCTCACACCCACCTATACAAGTAGATTGATGTGCACTCACATTTACAAGTAGACAAGATGTGACCTCATCTTCACGATATACAGCTAGACAAGATGTGTCCTCACACCCAAATTATGTAGTATTACCAAGATGTGCACATCACACCCACTATTTACGTAGACAAGATGTGCACCTCCACTCCCATTATGCAATTAGACAAGATGTGCACCTCACACACTATACTGTAGACACCTATTGTGCACACCTCAACCACCGCATACAGTTAAAAGGAAAAGAAGTGCACCTCACACCAGCCTATACAGTAGATAAGATGTGCACCTCACACCCACTTTTTCAGTAGACAAGATGTGCACCTCACACCCTCTATACAGTAGACAAGATGTGCACCCTCACACCCACTTATGCAGTAAACATTGATTTGTGCACCTCCACACCGACTATGCCAGTTGTCAAAGATGTGCACCTCACACCCACTATACAGTGACAAGATGTGCCCCCACCTCACACGCACTATACAGTGACAAGATGTGACAACCTCACACCCAGCTATTCAGTAGACAAGATGTGCACCTCACACCCCACTATACAGTAGACAAGATGTGCACCTCACACCACTATACAGTAGACAAGATGTGTACCTCACACCGCTACCCCTATACAGTAGACAATGTCACCTCACACCCACTTTTACAGTATACAAAATAGTGCACTCACACACACTATACAGTTAGACAAGATGTGCACCTCACACCCACTATACAGTAGACAGTATGTGCACCTACACCCACTATAAGTAGACAATGGATGTGCACCTCACACCCGACTCTATACAGTAGAAAACAAGATGTGACCTCACCACCGTGCATGCAACCTATACAGTAGACAAGATGTTCACTCACACCGTATGAGTAACAAGATGTGCACCTCCACACCCAGCTTTACCGTAGACAAGATGTGCCACCGTCACACCATATACAGTAGACAAGATGTGCACCTCAAACACCCACTATGCAGTAGACAAGATGTGCATCTCACACCGACTATACAGTAGTAAAAGATAAGATGACACCTACACACAGCTATACAGTAGACAAGATGTGCACCTCACACCGACTATACAGTATACAAGATGTGCACCTCACACCAGCTATACAGTAGACACGATGTGCACCTCACACCCTACTATACAGTAGACAAGATGTTGCACCATCAGCACCAACTATGCAGTATACAAGATGTGCACCTCACACCCACATATACAGTAGACAAGATGTGCACCTCACACACACTATAGAGTAGACCAAGATGTGCAACCTACTTACACATATACAGTAGCAATTCTATGTGCAACCTCACACCTCCACTATACGGTAGACAAGATGTGCACCTCACACCCACTATACCTAGAGGACAAGATGTGAACCTCACAGGAACTATCAGTAGGACAAATGTTAACCTACACCCACTATACGTATACATGATGTGCACCTCACACCCCACTATGCTACAGTATACAGATGTGCACCTCAGCAACCACTATACAAGTAGACAAGATGTGCACCTACAACCCACTATTACAGTTAGACATATGTGCACCTCACACCGACTATACATTAGTAGAAAAAATATGTTGCACCTCACCACCCATATTACAGTAGACAAGATGTGCACCTCACACCCGACTATTAAAGTAGACAGATGTGCACCAAACACCCACTAAGCAGTAGACAAGATGGTGAACTCACCACCGACTATTACGTTAGACCAAGTGTGCACCTCACACCAAGATACCAAGAGACAAGATGTGCACCTCACACCGGACTTATACAAGTTATACAAGATGTGCACCTCACACCAGCTTTACGTAGAACAAGATGTGCACCTCACACCTACTATACAGTAGACAAGATGTGCACCATCACACCCACTATGCAGTATTAACAAGAATGGCACCTCACAACCCCCACTATACAAAGACAAGATGTGCACCTACCCACTATAGTGTAGAAAAGATGTGCACCTTAACACCCACTATACAGTAGACAAGATGTGCACCTCACACCCCACTATACGGTAGACAAGATGTGCACCTCACACCATTATACAATTAAGACGATGTGAACCTCACACCCAACTATTACAGTACAAGATGTGCACCTCACACCCCACTATGCAGTTAATACCAAGATGTGCACTCCACCCACTATACAGTAGACAAGATGGTTCACCTCACAACGACTTTACATTAGACAAGATGTTGCACCTCCACCACCCACTTATTCAGTAGACCGATGTTAAACCTCCAACCAATAATACCAATTATACAAAGATGTGCACCTCACCACCCCACGATTACCGTAGACAAGATGTGGACCTCACACCCATATACAGTAGACAAGGATGTGCACCTCACACCCCACTTATACAGTAGACAAGTGTGCACCTCACCCCGGACTATATAGAAAGAAAAGATGTTAACCTCACACCCACTATACAGTATACAAGATGTGCACCTCACACCCACTACACAGTTGACAAGATGTGCACCTCACACCCACTATACAGTAGACATGATGTGCACCTCACACCCACTATACAGTAGACAAGATGTGAACCTCACACCGACTATACAGTAGACAAGATGTTAACCTCACACCCACTATGTAGTATACAAGATGTGCACCTCACACCCACTATACCGTAGACAAGATGTGCACCTCACACCCACTATACAGTAGACAAGATGTGCACCTCACACCCACTATACAGTAGACAATATGTGCACCTCACACCGACAATACAGTAGAAAAGATGTGCACCTCACACCAGCTATACAGTAGATAAGATGTGCACCTCACACCCACTATACAGTAGACAAGATGTGCACCTCACACCCACTATACAGTAGACAAGATGTGCACCTCACACCCACTATGCAGTACACAAGATGTGCACCTCACACCGACTATGCAGTAGACAAGATGTGCACCTCACACCCACTATACAGTTGACAAGATGTGCACCTCACACCCACTATACAGTTGACAAGATGTGCACCTCACACCCACTATACAGTAGACATGATGTGCACCTCACACCCACTATACAGTAGACAAGATGTGCACCTCACACCCACTATACTGTAGACAAGATGTGAACCTCACACCGACTATACAGTAGACAATATGTTAACCTCACACCCACTATACAGTATACAAATGTGCACCTCACACCCACTATACAGTAGACAAGATGTGCACCTCACACCCACTATACAGTAGACAAGATGTGCACCTCACACCCACTATACAGTAGACAAGATGTGCACCTCACACCGACTATACAGTAGACAAGATGTGCACCAAACACCCACTATGCAGTAGACAAGATGTGCACCTCACACCGACTATACAGTAGACAAGATGTGCACCTCACACCAGCTATACAGTAGACAAGATGTGCACCTCACACCGACTATACAGTATACAAGATGTGCACCTCACACCAGCTATACAGTAGACAAGATGTGCACCTCACACCTACTATACAGTAGACAAGATGTGCACCTCACACCCACTATGCAGTATACAAGATGTGCACCTCACACCCACTATACAGTAGACAAGATGTGCACCTCACACCCACTATAGAGTAGACAAGATGTGCACCTTACACCCACTATACAGTAGACAAGATGTGCACCTCACACCCACTATACGGTAGACAAGATGTGCACCTCACACCCACTATACAGTAGACAAGATGTGAACCTCACACCCACTATACAGTATACAAGATGTGCACCTCACACCCACTATACAGTATACAAGATGTGCACCTCACACCCACTATACAGTAGACAAGATGTGCACCTCACACCCACTATACAGTAGACAAGATGTGAACCTCACACCCACTATACAGTAGACAAGATGTGCACCTCACACCCACTATACAGTAGACAAGATGTGCACCTCACACCGACTATGCGGTATACAATATGTGCACCTCACACCCACTATACAGTATACAAGATGTGCACCTCACACCCAATATGCGGTATACAAGATGTGCACCTCACACCCACTATACAGTATACAAGATATGCACCTCACACCCACTATACAGTATACAAGATGTGCACCTCACACCCACTATGCAGTAGACAAGATGTGCACCTCACACCCACTATACAGTAGACAAGATGTGAACCTCACACCCACTATACAGTAGACAAGATGTGCACCTCACAGCCACTATACAGTAGACAAGATGTGAACCTCACACCGACTATACAGTAGACAAGATGTGAATCTCACACCCACTATACAGTAGACAAGATGTGAACCTCACACCCACTATACAGTAGACAAGATGTGCCCCTCACATCCACTATATAGTAGACAAGATGTGCACCTCACACCCACTATACAGTAGACAAGATGTGCACCTCACCCCGTTTATACTGTAGACAAGATGTGGCCTCACCACCGGACTATACAGTAGACAAGATGTGACCTCACACAGTATACAGTAGAAAGATGTGCACCTCAACCCGACTATTACAGTAGACAAGATCACACCGGACTATACAGTTTAGACAAGTGTGCACCTCACCATCGACCTATGCAGTTAGACAAGGATGTGCACCTCAACCCACCCACTATGCAAGTGTAGTACAAGATGTGACTCCACCTAACTATACAGTAGAAACAAGATGTGCACCTCCCACCGACTATACAGTATACAAGATGTGACCTCACACAGCTATCACAGTATACAAGATGTGCACCTCACATTCCACTATGCAGTAGACAAGGAGTGTTCACCTCACACCGACTATACAGTAGACAAGATGTGCCCCACCTCACACCCGTATGCAGTTAGACAGATGTTCACCTCACACGACTAATTACCAGTAGAAAGATGTGCACCTTCACAAGACCTATGCAGTAGAAAGATGTGACCTCAGAACTTATACTGTAGACAAGATGTGAACCTCACCACCCACTATGCAGTAGGACAAGTGTTCCACTTCACACGACTATACAGTAGGACAAGGATTGGTTGCACCTCAACACAGGGACTAATGCAGTAGGACAAGTATGTGCACCTCACACCCACTATGCCAGTAGACAAGATTGCACCTTCACCACCCACTATGCCCGTAGACAAGGATGGGCACCTAACACCATATACAGTAGAAAAAGATGTGCACCTTTCAAACCAGCCCTATACAGTAGACAAGATTGTGCACCTCACACCCATATGCAGTAGACAAAAGATTTCACTCACACCGGACTATACAGTAAGACCAAGATGTGCACCTCACCCACCCACTATGCAGTAGACAAGATGTTCACCCTCACACCGAACTAACACAGTAGACAAGATGTCACCTAACACCGAACCTATGCCAGTAGACCCAAGATGTGCACCTACACTCGACTATACATTAGACAAGTGTGCCACCTCACACCCACTACACAGTAGACAAGATGTTGCAACCTCAACACCGACTCCACAGTATACAAGTATGTGCACCTTCACACCCACTATACAGTATGCAAGGATGTGCACCTCCACACCCACTATGCAGTAGACAAGTTGTTAAACCTACACCGACTTCACAGTAGACAAGATGTTCACCTCACACCGACTATGCAGTAGACAGGTGTGCACATCACACCGACTATTACAGTAGACAGATGTTGCACTCACACCCACTACACAGTAGACAAGATGTGCACCTACACGACTACACGTATACAAGATTAGTGCAACCTCACACCCACTATACAGTATGCAAGATGTGCACCTCACACCACTTTACAGTAGGACAAGATGTGCACCTCACACCCACTATACAGTATACAAGACGTGCACCTCACACCCACTATACAGTAGGACAAGATGTGAACCTCGACACCCACTATACAGTAGACCAAGCGTGCACTCACAGCCAATATACAGTAGACATGATGTGAACCTCACAGCCCCACTATGCAGTAGACAAGATGTGCACCTCACACCGACTATACAGTAGACAAGATGTGCACCACCACTCCACTATACATTAGACACGATGTGCCACCTCACACAAACTATCTGTTAGACAAGATGTGCACCTCACACCAGCTATACAGTAGACAAGATGTGCAATCACACACGACCTATTACAGTAGCAAGATGTGACCTCACACAGCATATACCAGTAGGACAAGATGTGCACCTCACTACTATACAGTAGCCAATATGTGCACCTCACACCCACTATTTACAGTATCCAATGTGCCCTCACACCCACTATTCGTATACAAGATTTGCACCTCACACCCACTTACAGTAGACAAGATGTGCACCTCACACATATACAGTATACCAAGATGTGCACCTCACACCCACTATACGGTAGACAAGATGTGCACTTCACACCCAATATACAGTAAATACAAGAGTGCACCTCTTCACAACCACTATACGTAAATACAAGATGAGGTCAACCTCACAACCCACCTATACATGTAAGACAAGATTGTGAACCTCACACCCACTATACAAGTATAGACAAAGAGAACAACCACCCACACCCCGACTATACCAGTATACCAAGAATGTGCACCATCACACCCAACTATTACAGTAGACAAGATGTCACCTCACACCCGAACTATACAGTAAGACAAGGAAGTAACACCTACAACCCACCAGCTAATAGCAGTAGACAAAAATAAAGTCACCAACCACCCACCCACTATACAAGAAGACCAAGAAATTGTGCAAACCTCACAACCCGAACTAATACAGTTAAGAAACAAGATGTGCACCTCACACCCACTATACAGTAACCAAGATGTTTCACCTCACATCCCCAAAACTGTACAGTAACAAGAAGTTCACCTCACCCACAACCCTATGCGTAACAAGATGTGGCAACCTCAAAACCCACCTATGCAAGTCGACAAGAATTCACCGCTCACAACCGACTATACAAAAGTAGACAAGATGTGCAACCTCACACCAAGACATGCCATAGACAAGATGTTGCACCCAAACCCACTAGCAGTAGAACAAGAATTCACCCTCACACAGACAATACAGTAGAACAAGAATGTGGGCACCTCACACCCACTATGCAGTTATACAAGATGTGCACCCTCACACCCCACTCACAAGTAGACAAGATGTGCACCTCACACCCACTATACAGGTAGACAAGAATGTGCACCTCACACCAACTATACAGTAGACAAATGTCACCTCACACGTACACCTCACACCGACTAAATCAGTAGAACAAGTTGTGGCACCTCACACCGACTATACAGTAGACAGATGTGCACCTCAACACCAGCTATACAGTAGACAAGATGTGCAACCTCACACCATGCTAATACAGTAGACAAGATGTGCACCTCACTCCCTCTATACTGTAGGACAAGATGTTGCAACCATCACACCCAACTATACAGTAGGACATGATGTGAACCTCACACCCCACTATACAGGTTTAATTACAAGACTGTGCACCAATCACAACCACTTATACAGTGTTATAACAAGATGTGCACCTCACACCCACTATACAGTAGGACAAGATGTGCACCTCACACCCACTATACAGTATGTCAAGATGTTGTTACACCTCACACCGGACTATACAGTAGAACAAGATGGTACAACCCTCACACCTCGACTTTATACAGGTAGACAATGATGTGCACCTCCACCCACTATACCAGTAGACAACGATGTGCACCTCTCTCCGGACTATTACAGTAAAGACAAGATGTGCACCTCACACCAGCTATACAGTAGACAAGATTGTGCACCTCACACCCCTCCACTATACATTAGACAAGATGTGCACCTCCACCACGATCTATACAGTAGACAAGATTGTTGCACCCTCACACCCACTTATACAGTAGGTCAAGATGTGCACCTCACCACCCACTATACAGTAGACAAGATGGTGCCCGCCTAACACCCAACCCTATATAAAATAGAAAAGATGTGCACCTCACACCCACTATACAGGTAGACAATAGCTGTGCTACCTCAACACCGACTATACAGTAGACAAGATTGGTGCACCTCACACCGACCTATACATGTTTGTAAGGGGGGGGCAAGATGTTGCACCCTCACACCAGCTATACAGTAGGACAAGATTGTGCACCTCAACAACCCACTATACAAGTAGGACAGGATGATTCCACCTCACAACCGACTTATACAGTAGACAAGATGGTGCAACCTCAAACCCCACTTCTGCAAGTAGACAAGGATTGTTCACCTCACACTGGGACCTATGACAGTTAGACAAGGCTTGTGCACCTCACACCCACTATGCAGTAGACTCAAGATGTTCACCTCAACACCGACTTATTCAGTAGACAAGGATTGTGCACCCTCACAAAGAACTATGCAGTAGGACAAAGGATGTTCACCTCACATCCGACTAATACAGTTAGAGGTAAGATGTTCACCTCACACCAGACTCTATTACAGTAGACAAGATGTTGAACTACCTCCCACCCCCACTATACCAGCTTAGGTCAAGATGTGCACCATCAAACCCACCCACTATTACTGTAGAAACAAGAATGTGAACCTCACACCCACCTATACAGTATACAAGATGATTGCCACCTCACACCCACTCTTTACGGTAAGATACAATATGTGCCCACCTCCAACCCACTATACAGTATGACAAGATGTGCACCTCACACCCCACTTTATAAGTAAGACAAGATGTGATGAACCTCACACCCACTATTCAGTATTACAAGATGTGCCCACCTCACACCCACTACACAGTAGACAAGATGTGCACTCTCACCACCCTTTATAAGTAGACAAGATGTGCAACCTTCAACAACCGGACTATACTGTAGACAATAGATGTTTGCACCTCACACCCACTATACAGCTTATACATGATGTGCACCTCACTACCCTCTATAACAGTAGACAAGATGTGAACCTCACACCCACTATACCAGTTATACAATGGATTGTGCACATCACACCCACTATACAGTATACAAGATGATGCACCTCACACCCAACTACTGACAGTATACAAGATGTTGCACCTCAACCCACCCACTAAATACAGTAGACAAGATGTGCACCTCCACCCAATTAACTATACTGTAGACAAGATGTGCACCTCAACCCTCCCTATATACAGTAGAAACAAGATGTGCACCTCACACCCACTTTATACAGTTATACTAGATGTGCACCTCACACCCACTATTAACAGTAGACAAGATGTTAACCTCACACCAACTTTTATACAGTATACAAGATGTGCAACCTCACAGCCACAGCCACTATACCGTTAGACAAGATGTGCACCTCACACCCTAACTATAACAGTAGAAACAAGATGTGCACCATCAACACCGTACTATACAGTAGAAACAAGATGGTGCACCTCACAACCGAATATAACATTAGGACAAGATTGTTAACCACCTCACCCACCCAACTATACAGTATACACGGATTGTGCACCTCTCACCCACTATAACCGTGAGACTTGATGTTGCACCTCGCAAACCGGACTTATAACAGTTAGACAAGATGTGCACCTCACACCCACTATACAGTAGTCAATTATGTTGCGCCTCACACCGGACTTAGTACAGTAGAAAAGATGTGCACCTTCACACCCTCATATACAGTTTAGACAAGTATTGTGGCACCTTCACCACCACAATTGCAGTAGACAAGATGTGCACCTCACCACCCAACAATATTACAGGTAGACAAAATGTGCTCCTCCTCACACCCACTATAACAGTAGACAAGATGTGCACCTCACATCGACTATGCAGTATAGACAAGATGTGCACCACACACCCACTTATAACAGTAGACAAGAATGTGCACCTCACTCCGACTATGCAGTAGGACAAGATGTGCACCCTCAATACAAGCTATACAGTTAGACAAGATGTGCACGTTCACCACCGACTATACAGTTAGACAAGATGTGCACCTCACACCAGCTTATGGCAGTAGTCAAGAATGTTGGCACCTCACACCTACTATACAGTTTAGACAAGATGTGCTCCTCACACCCTCTATACAGTATCCAAGATGTGCACCTTCACACCCACCTATACAGTATCCCAAGCATGTGCACCTCAACACCCTACTATAACAGTTATAAACAAGATGTTGCAACCTAAACCCACTACCCTTTACAGTATACAAGATGTGCACCTCACACCCACACTCATACAGTAATCCAAAGGATGTGCACCATCACACCCACCTTTATTACAGTATACAAGATGGTGCACCTTCACACCCACTAATACAGATATTCCAAGATTGTGCACCTCACACCGCACTATACGGTATACAAGATGTGCCACCTCCACACGACTTTATACAGTTAGAAACAAGATGTGAACCTCAACCCACCTATTACAGTACACAAAGATGTGCACCATCACACCCACTATTGCAGTATTACAAGATTGTGCACCTCACACCCACTAATACAGTAGACAAGATGTTCACTCACACAAGGTCTATGCAGTAGACAAGATGTTGCCAACCTCACACCCACTATGCAGTAGACAAGCTGTTCACCTCACACCGACTACTATTACAAGTAGACAAGATGTGCTCCTCACACAGGACTATGCAGTAGACAATGATGTTCACCTCACTCCCGACTGATACTGTAGAATGGTAAGATTGTTCATCCTCACACGGAGCTTTATACAGTATGGACAAGATGTGCACCTCACACCCACTAAATACAGTAGACAAGATGTGCACCTCACACCCCAACTTATACAGTAGACAAGATGCCCCCCCCCCCCCCCCTGAACCCCTCACACCCTATCTATACAGTATACAAAGAATGTGCACCTCACCTCCCACTATACGGTATTACAATATGTGCACCTCAACCACCCCACTTTATACAGTCAGACAAAGATTGTGACACCTCACACCCACTTTATACAGTTAGACAAGATTGTGAACCTCACAGACCCACTATTTCAGTTATACAAGATGTGCACCTCCAACAACCCACTACAACAGTAGAACAAGATGGTGCACCTCACAACCCCTCTATACAGTAGAACAAGATGTGCCACCTCACACCGACTATTACTGTAGACAATGATGGTGCACCCTCACCACCCCACTATTACAGTATAAACAGATGTTGAAACCTCACACCCACTATTACAGTAGACAAGGATTGTGAACCTTCACCCACCACTATTTACAGTATACAAGATGTGCAACATCACAACCCACTAGTACAGTATACCAAGTTCTGTGCACCTTCAACACCCAACTATACAGTTTTATACAAGATGTGCACATCACACCACTATTACAGTAGACAAGATGTGCACCTCACACCCACTATACAGTAGACCAAAGTTGTTGCACTTCTCACCCTCTTATACAGTAGACAAGATGTGCACCTCCAAACCCACCCTATACAGATATACAAGATTGTGGACCTCACGCCACTGTTCAGTAGGACAAGATGTTTACCTAACACCCAACTTATACAGTAAACAAGAAATGTTCACCTCACAGCCTTAATACCGTAGACAAGATGTGCACCTCAACACCCACTATACAGTATTACAAGATGTGCACCTACAGCCGACTTATTACCAGTAGACAAGATGTGCTCCT
>JAQRGA010000298.1:0-86369 GCA_029237695.1 Conchocele bisecta | reverse complement strand
GATCGGATAAAATTCACCACTTGAGGCGATACAAAAAAGTACTTTGGTTGTTAGATATCGCCGCGTCAGCAAAATCCCTGCGTGTCTGGGCATTTTATCGTCATAGAGAAATAAAATCAGGCTATGAATTCGCCACATGATCAATCAAAAACACTACCATGCAAAACTATGTTAAATCCAATCATGTCTGACGGAAATCTTGTGAGTTTCCATGTCTAAATAGGTTATATTACCTTTATAGAACATATATGCATCTGGCGACTTGAACAATCAGAGATGAACATCTGAAACAAAAATATATATATTAAAAAAATCCGCCCTCCCGTGTCACATTCCGCAAACCCCGTGTCTGAGAAACAAAGTACACTTTTATGGCCTAAATACGGTGTCATATGTCTGCCATCCACATAACGTGATAACATAATAGCTAAATCGTAATACACCGTATAAGTCTGTAGCTTTTTACGATATTTAATCAATTTTATTTTGTTCAATTCAGTATCTCGTTCTGACTAATTAGTACGTCGTCCTGATGCAGTAATTATATAGTCAAGACGACTTCTAAGGTATCTGTATATTAGCTAGCTATACAGTTGAACCTCTCTAAACCAAACACCCTTGCGACATCGATGTGTTAAATTATGACCGATTTCTCTGTCAAATATCGCTTATGTGTATCAGTGTTCGTGATTGCAATGCACACATGTGTGTGTTTCAGTGCTCTTGCATCGGAATTACAGTGAAACGTCTCTAAAGCGGACACCCTGGGAACCTCCCAGGGTGTCCGGTTTAGAGAAGTTGCACTCACGGTACCACAGTATCACTAACCATAACCCGTGCTATACCTGATCACGATGTGTTTCAAATATAATAGCTTCGTAAATGTGATAAATGAGAATATGCCTGCCGATAACATATATGTGAACACTGCTCGCTACTCTACAATGTATGCTATACGGCACATGGAATGGCCAACATATACCTACATATATATTCAATACATATATTTCTATCATATGTACGAAGCAATTATCTTTGAATCACATCGTGATCAGGTATAGGAAGGTCCTTAAGTAGATATTTGAAATATGACGGTGAAACCTCTCTAAACTTAAACCCTGGGAACTCCCTATGGTGTCCGGCTTAGAAAGGTTTCACTGTAGATCGGGCATTTGATCATTCTGAGCCATAGTTGTGTGCTATCCGATCACGAACATTATAACCTGCGATAAATAACCAAGAAATTCACCAAAAATAAGGCCACATGTGTTTGCTTGGTGTCCGGTTTATAGAGGTTCCACTGTACATATGTAACACATATATTCTATCACATTTACGAGGCAATTATCTTTGAATCACATAGTGATGTTGTATATGACGGGTCCTTAAGTAGATAGTAGATCCTAGGGTGATGTGTCTGCATTTTGGTGGCTATTCTGTCAATTGCACAATCATAATACATTAGTTTGCCGGTGCATGTAATGATTACGTGGTAGGATTATATCATAGGTAAACACCAAATAACGGTGCATGATCGGCAGTGTTGCACCATCCAGCTTAGACAAAATGTACGTGTGTTGTCTTAAAGGGGCATATCAGGATTTATTTTTGAAAATACTATAAAAAATAAAAACGTGTTTTCATCATGGCCCTGTGTAAAGTGATTTAGTTGAAGATATATGACGAACCTAGGACCGCTGATTTCTGTTTAGGATTTGTTGGAAAAAAATATGTATACCAACAATGTGTTTTCATCATGGCCCTGTGTAAAGTGGTTTAACTGAAGCTATATGACGATACTAGGACTTCTGGGTTGTTTCCATTGTCACCGATATCTGTACATACGTATCAGATTTTCTATCCAGTTGAAGGCAACAAGATGATGAAAACACGTTGTTTTTTTTTAAATCCTGAAATTTCCCTTTAAATGTAATGCGCTTGAATCAATTTTCTTTCTCGCTAACCACATGGAGTTGCTCATCAACAATGATATCCACGGATAGCTCTATTCAATACTGTCTATATATGAAAGCGAACCTTTGCAAACACTGTGGATCCAGAAGAGCCGACTCGTAACGAACCGTCTCATCGGGATCTACAGTGTTTGCCATTATTAAGATCTTGAAACAAAACCTTGAGTTATTAAAGGAATAGTCCTAAGGTAACATGAAACATGCCACTGTATAATATTTCGGGGTGAAAATGGTACGTGGCACTAGTATATCATACAGAAACCCAAATAACATTCCTTGTACGTGTACCAATGAGGTTAGTTGCGAACAGTATCTCTTGCATTCTACTCCCGTACCGTCCATAGCCACGGACGGTATGGGAGTCGATTGCAAGAGTTACTGTTCGCAACTACAATGAGGATAGACACGAACACAGGTTACATTCCAATAACAAACATCATAATTGAATATACAGTTCAAGGTTCCTGAACCTATTGCAATAGGTAACGATTAAATAATTCATATCTGTAGAGTTAGATGCTAGGTTATGTCACACGTTCTGAAATAAACAGCATACCATCGTGTATGATATAATGACAATATTTCATGTTTGCATCGTGTGACTGCTTTCAAAAAATATTATACATACCAGCGTATTAATGTTACACGAGATCTTTGAACTTGCTTAAACAACTGTATAATATTGTATTCTAAACTCACATATTTACACCAGTGTTTGTCATCTTGTAAGCTAATGATCACATATCCGTGTATCGTGTTACGTTATGAATGTGTGCTCAATGGTCAGTAGCCTGTTGCAAATACATGTACATTATTTCCACGTTTCTGACTGTGCCTGTAGAAGTTCTATGATCTATGGCCAGTCTAACTATACATTTAAACCAAATACGAAGTATTCACTGGCTGAATGGCGAACACTGCATACCCTGATCAAACTGCGCGGATGCACAGGCTGATCTTGGTCTACATTGTCGTAACGGTCATACTATTAAACCGTGGGTGGTTGGTCGGGCGAACGCGACTGCGTAAAATAATGGTCGGGATTCCTCCTTATGGGAATCACGATTTGCCTGGTTTGGCCCTCAGGTACGTTTTTATCTTTGGCTCTTTTGTTACCTGGGAGTTGAATTGGGTTATAAAAGTAGTAAGATTATTACTGATCCTACTGCTTTTGGGAGGGGGCCAAGTGATTCTGGTGTGGCGAGGACCTGGCATCACGTCAGGACTATTCTGATTTCAGGGCTGAATATATAATATCTTTATTGTAAATATTCAGTTCTGATTTTGGGATTCCCTCCCCACCCCCATTTGTACATGTACTTGAACATGTAATTGTACCGGTAATATATGACGTGATTTAGTACTAAAACAATTGACCCGGCCTTAACTGACTTTAGCTGTTGATCGGCCGTTAAGCCCAAACAAACAAACAAACTAACATACTATTAAACCACATTTCTCCACAGCAACATTTCTTCTATTCTCGTATGTTATTGATATTTGCCATTATTTGATAAAATTCACTGTTTACCGGCGTGAAATGGCCTCAGCTGTTGATAGGGCTAAGGCCGTTAAAGGCCGTGGCTGAAAATACTCAATCAATGAATATCTCGGGGCATCGTTATTCCTGAATTAAACAACACTGCTGAAACATGTAGGGAACATTATCAGAATTCATGGGTAAAAGTGCCAATAGAATAACTATACTTGTATTGGAAACAATGTTAAACCCTACCCCACCCACCTGCCGCCCTCGGCTGCCGGTCTATCATTGCATGCTCCATTGAAACCTGTTGTCAAAATCCCATAGTGAGAATGACGGTAAATGATCCATGGGTGTATCCAGACGTCCGTTTGCTATACAGTCAATCTGCCATTTACCTTCTTAACGTCACGGATATCAGCGGGTAATTTTATTTTATCTCAAATGTAATTTTATATCCATTTATGAAAGCAAGACGTACGGAAATTTACACAAACGATATATCCTCGACCGGGGCAGTATGTGAGATTGTATTGTAGTCTCCAGACCGGACACGTGGGTTTCCTCCGGGTACTCTGGTTTCCTCGCACATTGAGGACCACCCATAGGCCTCCATCTGTGTCAACGGAGAGCTCTCGTGCTTGCCTGTAATCGTTGCAAACGAACGAACGCTCAACATGTCCAGTGTACAGGCACTTTTTGACAACCCCTCATATACACAGACATTCGGCATGTTTCGGCTTTCATTGGTATATCTCTATATAATTATTTGAACAAAGCTTCTAACTTTGGTCGGACACGACCTCGTATCATAACAAAATAACATGTTTAAAATTGTAATTTTCTATGCATTCTATGTATTTCTGCCGGATATCGATAATTCTCAAATGATCATATGAACTTGACGTTAGAGCCTTAAAAACATTATTTCATTTGTTATGATACCAGGGTGTGTCGACCTATAGGAAAAGGAGCTGTAATTAGATATTATTTACATAAATATGTTCTAACTATGTTATTTTAGCAAGATAACAATACTTCTCAAATGAACATGTGCACATTCTGCCAAAATATTTACATTAGAACTCTGGCCAATTATGAAGATGTTCACTACATACATTGCATTTGGTATTATAGAATACAATTTATACTTGCTTTCTATTTTTTCAACAACAGATTGCCTTTAAAGGTACATGCCCACGCAGTAGGCACACAATGTTCTTTATAGGAATTAAATAAGTGTATAATTGTGTCACTATTCCACCAGTTCTAAAAATTACGATTGCCTGCTATATAGATATATATAATCATTTAGTAATATTTATTTCACTGATAGTGACGCGCGGTGGTATCAGGCTATTTTCATATGCAAATGAGGCATGATATTTTTTAATTATTTATACTAATTCAATGAGTCACCTGAAAAAATAATATTTTCGACAGATTAATAACTATGATCATTGCACATCAAAAAGTAATTACAGAGAAGAAATAGTAAGTCAGTTAACATTTTAAGGAAACACGGTTATCGCCCCTGATATCAGTGTGAAAATTCATGTGTGATATACGAAGTATAAAAATGCCAATTATATCGTCCGAAAATGGTTCATGATTGTTTATTTTGCACGAACACTGTTATATCTATAATGTATCGACGAAAAAAATATGCCTCCCTATATTATAACCTGGCACGTGGGCATGTACCTTTAATACTCTATGCCTAAAATCGGTTGAATGAATTGTCATAACATTAAAACATTCTGAAGACATTGATATATTCTTTTTTTATTTTGTTGCGCCTTGCAGTTTATCCTACACCGTCACAGTGATGCAATGCTCCAGATAAGGTGCGTATTGGTGATTTTTAGCAGAATACGCATTGATTATCAAAAGTGGGAGAAAATACGCATTGATTTTCAAACGGAGTAGTGAAAATACTGTACTAAAGTTGAAAATTTAATTAGTTGAGCTGCATCTCAAATAAGAGAAATTTTAAATTTGTTTTATTTTTTTATCATTTGTTCCCGATTTAATACCGAAGAAAAATCAATAATACATTTTAAATGTAAAATACGAATTGAATTTGAAATGTGGGGGTATAATACTCTTCAGATACAAAACTTATCTGGAGCGCTGCGTGATGGTTAAATGTCTGTCTGATATCTGTGTAGATGGTAAATCGTGTGTAAAAGCAACAGGGTCTTTGCACAGAGGTGGGGGAAGTGGGGTGGGGGACGCCTCAATCATCCTCAAACTTACTTAGAATGCAGGAAATGGCGTTTCACGCCTCTTAGATTTCAACAATGTCCGGGAAAGCATGCCCCTGGACCCCCTAGCAACATTGGGCACATTGGGCCCTCAAGACTGGGCCCTGTGAATTCAGGAAATGACGTTTCTTGCCTCTTTGATTTAAAAAATGTAAGGGGGAGCATGCCCCCGGACACCCTAGCAACATCGGGCCCTCAAGACTGGGCCGTGAGAATGCAGGAAATGGCGTTTTAAGCTTCTTAGCTTTCAAAGATTTTCGGGGGAGCATGCCCCCGGACTCAAATAGCTACATCGGGCTCTTTTGACCCTGAAGACTGCCCCCCCCCACCCCATAATATTCCACCGCCTATGTTGCATGCAGTGTATACCCTGGTCAGGCTGGATGTATACATGGAATGCATTTGGCACTTCCATTCCCAGCCAATTAGAAACTGAATGCATACCATCCACAATTGTCTGACAGAACGCGACGGTCTAAATTTGACATAACGCGACGGTCTAAATTAATAACAGGTGTTCCTCCTTATCACGATTTGCCTGATTTGGCCTTCGGGTACGTTTTTACCTTTGGCTCTTTTGTTACCTGGGAGTTGAATCTGGTTATACCCCTTATGTGAGTATTACGATTATTCGTAATCCTATTTTAGGGGAAGGGGCCAAGTAACTTGGTGTGGTATGGACCTTGCACCAGGTCAGGTTATTCCAATTTCATGGCTGAATTTATTTGTTCTCGATGTAAATATTCCGTTCTGATTTTGGGATTTTCCCCAAATGCAGCAGGTTAAAACGTGATCGAACCCGTTTGCCCGGCCTTACATGACATTAGCTGTTGATAGGCCGTTAAACACTAATAAACAAGCTAATCCTGAGGAGACGGCTCGACACGAATCGGCTAATCTGGATCTACATATTTTGCCAATACAGTGGAACCTCAACAAACCAGACACCCTGGGAGGTGCTCGGTTTAGAGATGTTCCACTGTAAATCAGACATGTGAGCACTCCATGACACATTCTAGTGTTTTTCAGTCATGAACATTCATTGCCCACCCAGTAGCCACAACATTTTCTTTATATCTGAGACATTTTCTGGCAAAATAAACATTCACCCCACGCATTGATTGGTATTATTATACATTTTATATCAGACGTAACTTTCCACACTGATATTAGGGGCGATAACCGTGTTTCCTTAACATGTTTACGGGCATCACTCTTTAGTATCTCTATTTATTGTTTGATGTGCAATTATCATACTTTTTAATCTGTTGAAAATACAATTTTTCATGTGACGCATTTAATTAGTATAAATAAATTAAAAAATATCATGCCTCATTTGCATATGAAAATATCTGATACCACCGCGAGTCAACATCAGTAAAATAAATATTACTAAATGATTATATCTGTATAGCGGACACTGGTGATCTTTAGAACTGATGGAATAGTGACACAATTATACACTTACATTTATTTAATCCCTATAATGAACCTTTTCTGCCTTCTGAGTGGTAATTAAGGTAAACATCTATATTGTCCCGAGTGTCGGGTTTAGGAGTGTTCTACTATACCGCTATACAGGTCTGTGGTGTAGAAAGGGAATGTGTGCTTGTTGTATCGTACGGAGCCGCGCAAGGGGACTTGAATTTTTTTTATTAATTTGTTCCCACGAAATAACAATTCGTTCCCTCATTTTCACAATTCGTTTCCTCGAATTAACAATTCGTTCCCAATATATAATAATTCGTTCCCACGAATTAACAATTCGTTCCCGTGGGAACGAATTGTTATTTCGTGGGAACGAATTGTTAAATTGAGGAAACGAATTGTTGTTTCGTGGGAACGAATTAATAAAAAAATAATTCTACGTCCCCTGCGGGTCTCCGTAGTATCGTCCTGTTTCCCAGTTCTATTCGTTGTGTCCATTTTGAGTCACAGGCATTTGGCGTGTTTCGGCTTTCATCGGTATAACTACATATGAATAACAAGGCTTATAACCTTGGTCGGACACAGCAACGTATCATAACAAAATAACATGCTTAAACTTGTAATTGCCTGTGCGTTCTATGTATTTCTGCAGGATAACGATAATTCTTAAATGAACATAATTATGAACTTTCCACTACAATATTGACATTAGAACTCTAAGCACATTATTTCATTTGTTATGATACGAGGTCGTATCCGACCTAGGATAACCAGCTGTAATTCGATATGTTTTGCATAATTATGTTCCAACTATACTCTTTCAGCAAGATAACAATAATTCTCAAATGAGCATGTGCACTTTCCGCCAAAATATTTACATTAACGTTAATTTGTAATAATACGAGGTCGTGAGCGACCAAAGTTATAAGCCTTGTTATTCATATGTAGTTATGGCGATGAAAGCGGAAACACGCCGAATGCCTGTGTTCTGAATCAGGTGCTTGTCCAAAGATTACTTGTAGGGCTTAGAAACTTTTTGACGTAAAAAATGGCTAAGTCTTTCCACAACCATGTGAAGGTCAAACAGTTTATGTTAATGTAAACACTATTTATTTCAAATGGTATACATGTATATATATGCATCAAAATACATACAATGTAACGGTGACTAAGGATTAGAAAACAAGCTCAGTGAGCTCATGTGAATTCTTCTCCTTGAGTAAAGCATCAGTAAATGGGAATGTGGCAAGAAAAAGGTCATGTTAATGGGGACATAGGTGTGTTCCAAAATGCTCACATGTATCAAGTAATATTAAAGGTACAGCATCACTACATGCCCACTCAGTAGGCACAAAATAGTATATATAGGAATTAAATAAGTGTATAATTGTGTCACTATTCCACCAATTCTAAAAATTACGCTATACATATATAATCATTTAGTAATATTTATTTTACTGATAGTGACTGACGGTGGTATCAGGCTATTTTCATATGTTTCAAATGTTTTTATGTGATGAAATTCAATCAAATATTGATTTTATTGCGACAAAACGATTTTCCTATGGGAATTTAACATGAGACAAAATGAGCAGGAGGGGCTGCAGGAGGAATCGAAAAACGAAACATTTTCCGATACCTGTGATAGATAGCTTGGAAATGATGTAACCAAGAAAACAAAAGTTAGATTTTGAAAATCGGTCCACAAATTCCAAAACTATTTCAACAAATCTATGTTTAGCCCCCTATGTTAAATTCCCAGGAAAATCGTTGTGTTTTTGTGGTTTTGTTTGGTTTGTTTGTTTTGGTGTTTTTTTTGGGGGTGTGGTGGCTTTTTTGTATTGATGAAAAAGTACATACATTTTTAGCGCGCCTTCCGAAGGAAGCCGTGCTTATGGCATAACCTCGGCGTCGTAGGCGTCTGTCCGTCCGTCCGTCCGTCCGTCTTCAAAAATTATAATGGCCTGTATTTTCTGTTTCCTTGCTTGTATTTGCTTCATATTTCACACACGCATTGCTCCAAGTGTCCTCTACTGCGCTGTGGCAAATCCACGTCCGTGCCGCCCCGTCTAAGCCCAGGGTCAAGGTCACATACTTTGTGCATCTCGAAACCTTAACGCTCAGTCGCTCGGGTAAATAATGGTCTATTTTTTCTGTTTCCTTGCTTGGATTTGCTTCATATTTCACACATGCATTGCTCCAAGGGTCCTCTACTGCGCTGTGGCAAATCCACGTCCGTGCCGCCCCTTCTAAGCCCAGGGTCAAGGTCACAGCACAGCACAGCTGTCAGTTACTGCCGTCTTTATATGACATTAACTGTTGCTGGGACGTTAAAACTCGTTCACTTTCACAATCATCAATACATAATAACATGAAAAACGCGGAAAGCGGCGGCTTTGTTTCAAAATTTGCATAGATCTACGCCTAAAATGTATTTCTAACATGGGCCCGATATTTAGATTCATTCCGAAATGTGTTACATGCAAGCTCCCGTGAGACTCGAAACCTGGGGCACGCTTCACTAAACTTCATACGACTAAGAAGTTCGTACGTGCGAAGTTGAATTTTACAATAATATTTGATCGGTTACCTGTTATTGGAAAATCGTTCGTCAATGTGCCCACATTTAATTATACATGTATATACATGTAGATATAAAACGGTAGCACTAGGCATGTTCGGGAACCACGTACTTGAGAGAAGTAAATCGTACGAAGTTTAGTGAAACGGGCCCCTGATCTCGGAATAAACGCGTAAGCTCCCGTACCGCGTCGCTTGGCGATATTGATATATATATGTATACATATATGTCCCGCCTCTACCCGCATTGCTACGGAGCCCCGACCGCCCCGTATACATATGTTTCCCGCCTCTACCAGCATTGCTATGGATCCCCGTATACATATGTATCCCGCCTCTACATACAATCGAAATCATTACGAGCACGGTTGTCCGCCTGTACGGGCGATAATCCGCGAGCTAAAGCTCGTGGATTTTCTCCCCGTACAGACGGACGAACCGTTCTCTAAATAGTGCCTGTAGACACAGACCCTTGCCTCACATATATAACTGAGCGTAGATATATATATCTGCTAGAAGATCGCCTCCTTACGTGCCCACACATAATCATAGACCTCCCGCAGGTATGCCTAGCTACAATAATTCACCTCCGATATGTTATCTACGGCTACAATTTGACCCATTCAAAAAGTGCGACCAAACGAAGTTCATACCTAAACCTATTGTATGTAGGTGAAAATTTATTAAAGTGTATATTTTATACATTTAAACAAATATTTGATGTATAACTAGTAATTTGCCAAAAATAATAGAACAGGAAAATCATTTATCCCATGGAAGCCATACTTGTTCAACATAACTTAACGAAATAAAGCTTTCAAATGTATAAGATATAGAGAATATTAGGTTAGTGCCGTGAATGGGAAAAAATATCTGGCAAGGCTCAGGAAACGGGATGGGCGAGGCTCTGCCGAGCACATCCCGTTTCCGTGCCGCGCCAGATATTTTTTCCCATTCACGGCACTAACGTACTATTCTATTTATCCCGTCAACACCTACGAATGGCTGTAAAATGCAAAAATTGCATTGACTGGATATCAAAAATGTTTCACAGCACCGTGTTTCACGGCACATACGCACTGTGTTGACGGGATAAAAACATGTAACTGCCAGATTGATACGGTAAAATAGCCAGTTCTCCATGTGTATGCGTTTATGCCCCACCACGATAGTGGAATGGGCATTTAGTGTTACCCTTGTCCGTCCGTCCGTCCGTCCGTCCGTCACAAAACATTAACGCTCGGGTAAATGTCTCATAATTTCTTAATCCTTCGACCGATCTGCTTCATATTTCATATACACATTGATCTAATGGTCCTACCACCCTGTACCAAATCCAAGCCCAGGGTCAAGGTCACATAATTGGTGCTTCAAAAACCTTAACGCTCAGGAAAATATCTTATAATTTCTGTTTTCTTTCTCGGATCAGCTTCATATTTCATATACGCATTGCTCTAATGATCCTCTACCGCCCTGTGCCAAATCCACGTTCGTCCTGCCCAAGCCCAGGGTCAAGGTCATATACTTGGTGTTTCAAAAACATGAACGCTCAGGTAAAAAATAAATTTGACTTGGAATTTGGCCACATTTATTATCAAAGCGATATGTGGGGCATCCGTGTTCTATGAACACATTTTCTAGTTTATTAATAATGTATTGATACAATTTTGACAGTTTTATATCGCTAACATATCAAACACGCCGGATAACCGATTGCAAAAATCACTCTACTTTAATGTGTTACATTAAAGAGATGGGGTTAAATTGCTACCCTCGCGAGAGGTATGGAGGGGGGTAGCAATTTGGTTTTTAAGATATGCCAAGTCTCCCAGAGTTTCTGGAATGCCCCATAATGCAGGAGAGTGTGTTTCTATGGAACCCCGCAGGGAACATGGATTTTTTGTAATTAATTCGTTCCCACGAAATAACAATTCGTTCCCTTAATTTAACAATTCGTTCCCACGATATAACAATGCGTTCCCTCAATGTAACAATTATTTCGTGGGAACGAATTGTTAAATTGAGAGAATTGTTAATCCGTGGGAATGAATTGTTAATTGGTAGGAACGAATTGTTAAATTGAGGGAACGAATTGTTATTTCGTGGAAACAAATTAATAAAGAAACATAAGTCTACGTCCCCTGTAGGGCTCCGTACGTTTCAGTCACTCTCGTTTTAAAAAGAGGAGTGGGGTGCATGCCCCCGGAACCCTCTAGCAAAGTACACATCGCTTCGCTGGGAGGTAAGCCTCGCTTCGGCTCAGAAAAATCTCCAGAAAATTGCTTCTTTCAACTTATATCATATCTGCTCTCGTAATTCCTTGGTATAAACATATGTATTTACTGCATTCACATACTAACATGTATATAGGTAGTAGTTTTGATTGGATTGTAATTCCTTGACGAGTGCAGCCACACTTGTTGCAGACACTGTCGAGGTCAATACTCTCAGACCGATCCACGCCCCTTTGATCGAAAGTAGTTCTCTCGTTTCTTCATGCGTATCGACATTAAAGGTACATGCCCACTCAGTAGGCACAACATGTTCTTTACAGGAATTAAATAAGTGTATAATTGTGTCACTATTCCACCAGTTCTATAAATTACGAGTATGTGTGTATACAGTTTTCAATGTACATGTCATATATGGAGTAGTCTGAACATCGTTTTGTGATGAGTATAGTCGTCGGAAAATTAACATATCAAACCATAAGCACTTTATGAGATGAAGGAAACCGATGTGTTAATGATTCCTATCGCAGGATGTATAGTATATAGGAAGGCGAGACATTCGCCATCTTATTTTGCATGTTGTTGTTTTTTTCAACCAACGGAAGTGACGTAAATTAGGCTACCGTTGACTGGTTTCGTGATTCACCTTGCTGTTCACCAGCTGATTTTGTTTGTGTGCAAGATCGACAGTGCCTGTGCTGACATACAACATGGAAAGTCACATTAACATGAGCACATGGCACGAAATAGCCCATAGTAATGTAATTTACAATATTTAATTCATGATTACCTATTCAGATAAGTGGCAAAACCAATCACGAAACCATTCCGTACTTCCATTGGTTAAAAATGGTTCCCAGCCTACATGCGGATTAGTAACTTACAATTAGCGAGCCGGTCAAAGGTAAATGACGTTACTTCCGTTGACTGAAAAGATGGATGCTGTCATTCCTTCTAGATTCATACAGATCCTCAGTGTAACTGGATTATCACATCGGGGTTTCGTTCATCCCATAACGCTCCTATGTATCAAACTCCATTCCCGTTATTTAGGGGTGAAAGGGTTAACTGATCAGTAGGGCTGCAATGTGTGATACTGTGGTTATGCAGTAAATATAATCTAACATGTATGTTGATTTAATATGACATTTATTAATGAAATAAATAGTTTATATCATATTAAAGCATCCCTCTTGTAAGAGCATCTGTTTATAGTAAAGTCGTTGGCTGATTTAATAAGAAACACGACACAGGCCTCGTTTCTTATGAAATCAGTAAAATTATTTTAATAACTACGATATTAGGCCATCATTCATGTACGATCATCATCTATTTATTAAAGTCGTTGACTGATTTCATAATAAAGTTCGTGGATTATCTCCTCGTAAATGCGGACGAACGGTGATGTCACCGTGGCAAATACTTTACCACACCTTCTTACATTTTACAGGTATTACCTCACGCGATCTGCTCACAAACATAGGTGGAAAACTCGTACCTGTGACACAAATAAAAAATATGGAACAAAACTCCCATTACCCCACCCACCTGGTCTGGTACTGTATTGTTTACTATAAACAGTACAGTACGAGACCAGGTGGGTGGGGTAATGGGATTTTGTGCTTATGGGCTTTTTGTGGCCAGTGTAGATCCAGATCAGCCTATGCATATGTACAGTCTGATCAGGATCTGCACTGTTCGCCGTTCCATCAATGAGACACCCGTCATATCTAGATCGTTATACATTGAACTATACTCCTTGAAAGCACAGGTGTTTGAACAGATGGTCACAATGTTGGTGTCATATGGGTATTTGGGTGGATTTTGGTGGATTTCGTTGGTTTTGGGTATTGTATATAATTTTGTGCAACTACTAATGCTCAATCATTACACACGATAGAAATCGTCAATTATCTACACATTCACCGTTACGAAGTTTCGGACACATTTTATACTGCCAAAATACCCATACGTATACGAGTAATTCGCGGGAGCTGACGTAAATTGTATGTTGGTAATAATGCACCAAACCCACCAGAGATACCGAAATAACCCAAGAAAACACCGAAATATGAACCGTTCTTCAAGAACCTGTGCTTGGCGAGATTATTGTATATACCCACAGAGATCCAGATAAGTTGTGTAACTGTATTATACCCCCAGATTTCAAATTCAGTGCGTATTTTAGTTTTACAAATGTATTATTGATTTTCTTCCTTATTAAATAGGGTACAAAAGATACAAATAAAAATTCACTTATTTGAGCTGCAAGAATCTCTACCAAGTAAATGTTCAACATTATTACAGCATTTTCACTACTCAATTTGAAAATCAATGCGTATTTTCAAATTGCTGTGATTATTTTGTACCCTCACTTTTGATAACCAATGCGTATTCTGCTCAAATAAGTGCGTACAATACGTAAATACGCACCTTATCTGGAACATCTGTACCCATAAGAACGATTGAATCGGACGGCGGAATATCTGTAACTTTAGTATACTTTGTATTCACGGCAAGTCACATAATCTACGTTGTGTTGCGTCTCCGTATAATATAGACATACGCATTTAATAAGTTCATTAACGATACATGCCCACTCAGCAGGCACAACATGTTCTTTATAGGAATTAAATGAGTATATAATTGTGTCACTATTCCACAAGTTCTAAAATATACGAGTGCCCGCTATATAGATATCATCATTTCGTAATATCTATTTTACTGATAGTGACTCGCGGTGGTATCAGACTATTTTCATATGCAAATGAGGCATGATATTTTTTAATTATTTATACTAAATAAATGCGTCACCTGCAAAAATAATATTTTCTACAGTTTATTAAAGTATGATCATTGCACATCAAACAATAAATACATATAATAAATAGTAATGTCCGTTAGCATTTTATGTAAAGACGGTTATCGCCCCTGATATCAGTGTGGAAACTTACGTCTGATATAAAAGGTATACTAATGCCAATCAATACGTGGGGTAATGGTGAATGAATGTTTATTTTGCCAGAAAAGGTCTCAGATGATGTCTGATATAATACCACTGGAGAAATGTGGCTTATGGTATCTGCGACACGTGTAGATCCAGATCAGCCTGCACATTCGTGCAGTCTGATCATGGTCTGCACTGGTCGCCATTCAGTCAGCAAGGCCGTAACCAGAGGTAAATACCAGACGAGGCGAACCAAGACCCGACATGGGGGTCAGGAAGCATTCTCCCCGCCACCACCCCAGGGATTTGTTTAATTCTTGGCATAAAACAAATAATTGGCAAAATGCCCGCCTAGTCTGCCTCATCATGGTCATGGTACTGGTCAGGGAAACATCAGTCGTGCTTCTAATAGTGTATGTTCTTATCATTCTTCAAGACTGAGCTGTAAGACCCAGGGCGAGACTGGCCATATATCCCATACATTTGCGCAGTCTGATCAGATCAGAGTCTGCTCTGGCACCATTCAGTCGATGAAACATCAGTCCTGTTTCTAACAAACTATGTTCTTGTCATTCCTCAAGACTGACCTGGAAGACCGAGAGCAAGACTGGCCATATATCCCATAAGCCCCATTTCTCCACAAATAAAACATAACTTTGTTTTAATCTTGGGTTTCACTGTAACTTATCTTAGATTGTCAATTGTCTGAGACACCACGGTAACCTAACGGACGTCTCATTTACAGAGATTTCATCATAGTATTAAAACTCAATTACATTTGTTTCAAAATAACATGCATGTTATTCTATTCATTTTTATTTGAAAAGGTTGCATTCAATTTTGTGAATATTAAAATGGGGGCTAAAATAGATTTTGTAAACGAGTTACAAAATTAATTTTTTTCCTTCGATAAATAATTTCCAAGTTAAATCGCCATGGTTAGGTGTAAATGTCGTATACATTTTTCTCCTCATCCTCAACTCTTTTGGCTCATATTAAATTTAGTAGGTTGACTTGATTTGGTTTATTGGTATTTAATGGCCTATCAACAGCTAAGGTCATTTAATGCCGGGCCAACAGGTTCGATCCCGCATTTAACCTGCTGCATTGGGGGGAAATGGATCCCAAAATCAGTACGGAATATTTACATCAAAATAAATGTATGTTAATCCCTGAAATTCGAACAGTGGAAAACTGTAGGACTAGTTCGATGTACAAGACTAAAGTTTATGGACGGACAGATGGCGCCACAACATAATATGTCCTGTTTTTCAAACGGGCGTATAAAAAGTAGTACACACCTACTGGACTGAAACTTCAAAGGTATTTGACCTCGACCTTGTGCATTGGGAGAGCATGTGTGGGGTAGGGAATGTAAATATGGCTGTTAATAAACATGCACATGAAGTTTCAAGCCAATTTGTTACACAGTAAAGCTGTTATAGGAGAATCTACTGGACCCAAATTAAATAAATGATTTGCCCTTGGGCATGGGGAAAACATGGGTGGGGTGGGGAACCAAACAATGGATGATGATAGTAAACATGCACAGTAAAGAAGTTATAGAGAATGGACAAACGTGTACGCATCTACTGGACGCAAATTTCTAGCAATGTGACCATGACCTTGGGCATGGGTGGGGCGGGGAATGAACATATGGATAATAGTCATGCACATGAAGTTTCAAGCCAATCAGTCATATTGTAACAAAGTCATAGCAGAATGGAAAATGTGATGGATGGACAGACGGACGACTTTTGCATCTCTATATCCCATTTTCGCTAAGCGATGGGATATAACTTTAACACAGACACAATGGCGTCAATGTAACCACTACTACAAGCTCTCTGCAAGCAGGCTTGAACATTAACGGTGTGTTTGACATACTGGGCCTGAATTAAAGATTATAAACTTTTCTGAGCACATAAGCCTAAATGCATGACGAATCAAATCGCCGTCTTCATGTTATATAATCTTACTGTTGGACACACCTAAAATCAAATTCAGTCAACCAATCAACATGCTTCCTCATGTTTATTCTGAGTTTATGTTGACTTGCTCAGCTAGTTTTATAAATCATGATTGAAATAATAATTGACTAATAACAATGAAAATGACATACATCAGTTTATTTCATGTATTCATTCATTCTGTGGACAAATTACACAATTATTTGACATTCCATCTAAATGATGTAAAATTATTTGACAGTACACGTACATGCATCACTTAACCGAATACATTTGCAATTCTAAGCTTATTATAATATATGTTTGTTGTGGAAAGTACTTTTCCATAAACTGAAACCTTAATGCACTGAATCCACCCAGATCAAAACGTAGATTCACTTAAATCCACTCTTCTGTTTTAACCCTGCTAAAATGTAAAAATTATGTGGCAACATGCACCACCACCATGTTTACATCAGTCACATGAACAACATACTAAAGACATTTTTGAATTACAAATATTCATGAAAATGATGTCAACAAGCCTGTAAAATGTTTGTATTTTTCACTGGAGAAATGGGGGCTTATGATATTTGTGGCCAGTACCTCATGATCTGCTAGCACACTCCTGCAGCTTATTTAGGATTTATACTGTTTATTTGGAGCATGGTGGGTGTTTTGCTGACTAAATGGCGAATAGCACATTTATACTTGATCAGACAAATGTGCATGCTGGTATGTGCCGACACTGAACACAAATGTCCAAAGCTCCATTTCTCCAACCATATTCACTTTGAACTCGCTATACTGAATGAAATTTATTTGCAGTACATCGAGACGAACTACATACTGAATAGCTGCAGTGACTTCAAAATGTCATATACATAGAGAATTTGGGAGCATTCTAAATTCAGCACTAACAATGGGGTTACACTTGGTGCATCTTTTAATCAGTCACAATAATATGTCATGACAGGAACAGCATGTATAAGGAATATGCACTTTAAATTC
This sequence comes from Conchocele bisecta, assembly GCA_029237695.1. Taxonomy (NCBI): domain Eukaryota; kingdom Metazoa; phylum Mollusca; class Bivalvia; order Lucinida; family Thyasiridae; genus Conchocele; species Conchocele bisecta. The sequence continues at coordinate 68,500 of JAQRGA010000298.1, read as the reverse complement.
ATGAGACACAAATGAATCAAATTTTGATCTGGACATTTTGACCGTTTCATTCCATTGGTAATTGGTATAACATTATTTTGAAATGTTACGTCCGGCTAAGGCCCGCATGAAATTATATTACTGAATATCATCCCCACCTGCCCCTTAAAAAATAATGTCAGATTAATCTTTTATTTATATATATTTGAGGAAAAATCATTAATTGTCGTTTTTTAAAACACTTAAAAACAAGAAAATGTGGCCTGTCGGCACACGAATGCCCCCGGTGGCAGATTGGCAGAAACTGTGGCAAAGTTAATTTAACAAAAGTATTCATACATGTGTGAAGGTCAAAATGTGAAGGTCATATTCAAGGCAGCATAGATGTGTGACATTTGTGCACATGTCTTGTGTAAACTCCGGTAAAATAAATAATGTGTGAAAACGTTCAAAGTTGTGAAGGTCAGGGTCATATTAAGGACAGCATGGATGCGTGGCATTTGTCCACAAGTGTGATGTATTGAAATATTATAGTGATCCATCAAGGGTTAAAGGAGTTATGACATAATTGAGAAACTCCTGCGAACTTGTTAAAGGTACATGCCCACTCAGTAGGCACAAAATGTTACTTACATCAGAGACATCATCCGACACATTTTCTGGCAAAATAAACATTCATTCACCGTTATTCCACATATTGATTGGCATTATTATACATTTTATATTAGCCGTAAATTTACACATTGATATCAGAAGCGATAACTGTGTTTCCTTAAAATGTTAACAGACATTAATATATATTCTCTGTATTTATTTTTTGATGTGCAATGATCATACTTGATAAACTGTCGAAAATATAATTTTTTCAAGAGACACATTTAATTAGTATAAATAATTAAAAATTATCATGCCTCATTTGCATATGAAAATAGCGTGAGACCACCGCGCGTCACTATCAGTAAAATAAGTATTACTACATGTAATTGATTATATCTGTATAGCGGGCACTTGTAATTTTTAGAACTGGTGGAATAGTGACACAATTATACACTTATTTAATTCCTATAAAGAACAGTTTGTGCCTACTGCGTGGGCATGTACCTTTAATGTTTGAAAAAGTTCAAAGTCGTGACGGTCAACAGGTCAAGGTCACATTAAGGGCAGCATGGATGTGTGGCATTTGTCCGCAAGTATGCTGTGTTGAAATTTTTAAGCCATTCTTCCAGGAATATAAAAGTTATGATGAAACTATACTTCATTCACTGTTGTCACTTGTTGCTGTTCAGAATGGTTGTGGCATTGCTAAATCATGGATGGCAAAATCACTGTCTTGTAACCAGAATTCCTATGCAGTCAAACAACTTCATAGGCACTGTGTATACTGTGTATGATCAGTTTCTTCAATACACAGTAAGGAATTCATCTATGGTGCTAGGCTCAATAACTTCAACTTTAACAATTTGACACGGGCCATGTAAATCACTGGCAATATGTTTGGTGGATCCCAGTCTTATTTAGTTCATTGTCTATTTCTGCTATGACGAAGTCTTGCTTCAGTTGTTGGTTGTGGCCCAGGTGGGAAAGTTCTTCGGCTGGAACGAATTGTGCTAAACTTCGAATAACCAGAGTTGCCTTCATCGAGCTCTCCTGTAATAATAACAGAGTATTTGCTTTGCTATAGAAGAGAAATACCATCAGACTGCAGTCACAAGTGTTTCCAAAATGTTTCTGAACTGTGTTCCTCGGCATTGTGAATGGGCTGGAGGCCTTTAGTTTTGTGAGAAAAAAAACCGTATGATATGCGACATAGTTGGGGAAAATGTGAACAGACCATGGACATGCCTCTCTTTATGATTCCACATGGGCATATAATGTAATAGTTGTAGTTCACTTATTGAATTTTTAATTAAATTAATTTCGAGCGAGCGTTAGCAAGCAAGAAAGAAGTTTATTAAAAATTAAATAGTTTTACATGTATGTGAACTATAACTTACTTATTGTTTACCCAGCCCACTGCGAAGCGAAGCCCCTAAACATGATTTTGAATCACTAAATACTAGTATATGATTGGCGGTGCAACACAAAGTGAGCGTGTGTGTGGGCAGTAATATGCTTTGTGTATTGTGAACTGATGACAACAAGGCATAAAATCAGTTGTAAATATATTAATGATTAAGTTAATACATTTTGGCGAAAATGTCGTAATATGCGATTAATTGAGACGAAATGCCATTCTTTCATAGGTCGACAAACTAGGGTAAACACTAAATACATATAATGGTTATTTATCATATGAGCACAAACAAAACAAGAAAATGCGGTGTCGGCACGAATGCCCCCCGATGTCAGATTGGATAAGCCTGGCAAAAGTGTTTAAGCAGAGTTGTGTCAAAAGGTCAAGGTCAGATTCAGGCCAGCATGGAGTGTTTATGTTTGTTTGTTTATTAGCATTTAATGTCCTATCAACAGGTAAGGTCATGTAAGGCCGGGCAAACGGGTTCAATCCCGTTTTAAACTGCTGCATTGGGGGGGGGAGGGGGAATCCCAAAATCAGAACAGAATATGTACATTGAGAAAAAGCACATTCAGCCCTGAAATTAGAATAACCTGATCTGATGCCAAAGACGTATGTGAAGGCCAAACCAGGTCTGCATTCAGAATTCCGGTAAGGATGAATATCGATCGTTGAATTACCCGTCGCGTGCTCCGAACCAACCACGCATGGAGTGTTGAATTTGTGCACAAGTATGATATAATGCAATATTAAAATAATCCTATAAGAGTTACATGTATAACAGCATTGAGAAACTCTTGGCAAACTTTTAAAATAAACAACTAGAAAATGTGCCATAGAACACGGATGCCCCATATATCGTGTTGATAATAAACAAGGCAAATGTGAAATTATATTATATTATAGTTACAAGTCGAAAATGGGGAGATAATGCATCATAATGAAGCGACATACCAAGTTTCAAGTCTGTCGCTAGTACAGTTTCAAGGTACATGCCCGTTTAGTAGACACACAATGTTCTTTATATCAGAGCAATCATCTGATGCATTTTCTGGAAAATATACATTCATTCATAACTATCTCACGAATTGATTGGCAATATTATACATTTTATATCAGATGTAAATTTTCATACTGATATCAAGGGCGGTAACCGTGTGTCATTAAAATGTTAACGGACATTACTATTCATTCTCTGTATTTATTTTTTGATGTGCAATGATCATACTTTATAATCTGTGGAAAATATGATTTTTTCAGGAGACGACATTTAATTAGTATATTAAATAATTACAAAATATTATGCCTCATTTGTATATGAAAATAGCCCGATACCACCAACGGGTCACGATCAGTAAAATAATAACTACCAGTAAATGATTATATCTCTATAGTGGGCACTCGTAAGTTTAGAGAACTGGTAGAATAGTGACACACTTATTTAATTTCTATAAATAACATTGTGTGCCTACTGAGTGGGCATGTACCTTTAAAACATTTACGAGTTACAATGCAAAATTGGAAAAATATAAGTAAAAAAGTGGGAGATAATCCATGGCCTGGGGGTCGAATCAAACATCGACTCATCATAAGGAGTCACTATCAGTAAAATATATATTACTAAATGATTATATCTGTATAGCGGGCACTCATAATTTTTAGAACTGGTGGAATAGTGGCACCATTATAGTATACACTTATTTAATTCCTATAAAAAACATTTTGTGCCTACTGAGTGGGCATGTACATGTACCTTTAAACAGTCACGAGGATAACAGTGAAACATCTTTTATCAAAATATAAGTTTCGTTTTCTTTATAGTTTGTAAAATCATTTCCATGTTAAATTCCCATTGAGAAACAGTATTTTTGTATTAAATAGCATTATTTAGCCAAGCGAGCTAATTATCTTGAAATAATGCATAGGTGAGTGGGTCCTTACGCCAATCAAACGAGTGAGCTTATCGAACCATGTTTGATTATCTGTAGAACCCACGCATGTGTATTAATTCAAGATAATCAGCTCACCTTGTAAGAAAACTAAATTGCTAATTCTGAAAACATTCGTCAGTTTACACCATCAGACTTTCCATACCGAGAACAAAATATCCTGATCCAGTGTCATGCACCCTTATTGCAATCGGATTGCCCAATATTGTCTTAGTGGTGGAAAGTAATGGAACCAGGCGTGAATCCCAGTATTGTAGATTAAACCTTAATTTGTGACTGGGACTTGAGAAATAGGGCTTACTGATTTTACGACGAGCGTAGATCCAGATCAGCCTGTGCATCCGCAGTCTGATCAGGATCTGCACTGCTCGCCAGTCTCTCAATGAAAGACCCGATATGCTTCTAAAATCAACATAAATCCTTATCAGGCCACAGGAGCGTGCAAATTGATCAGAAGCTACACTGGTCACAACTCCCATGAGCCCCATTTGCCCACCCTCCCGGCCATAGGTGTAGCTGTCGGTAGGCCGTTAAACACAAATAAATCAATCGATTAATGAACTGCAGAAACGTAACACAACTGACTGCTCATTTATCATCCATCGCTACTGTCCGTGCATTAATTTAAAGCGTTGTAACGATTCCGTTAGCCAAATTATGAAACAATTTGCCGGCTTCTACCTCTTGTCGGAAATAAGAACATGTTATGTGTATGCTGAATTAAATTCCGCATAGAAGTTTCGAACAAATAATTAATGGCAGTAATAACTTAAATGTATTACCTTTCTACTTGTGCATCGGTCAGGTGTCTGTCGTTGGGAATATCTGGGTAAAGGCTTGTAGTATTCTGCAATCGCGGAACTTGAACTATTTTCAGCTCCCGCTTGCTTGTTGACGAGCACTGGGAACCAGTACAACTTCAAGCCAAACGCAGGGAATCAGTCGCACAGTCGATCTTAACGAATAAACCGTGATTTTTACGTCCTCTTTAGAGCATTTTTTATAAATGGAAATATTCTTTGAATTACTATTTTGCGTGTTTATATAAATATAAGTCAATTTAAATATCTTAGCAACATTATAAGTGTGCAGAATAACGCGAGAAAGTCGGCACTATTTCGTGCGGATACACGGTTTTGACCTCAGTTTTGTAACGAATTCCGTTCAATAAAGGCCCCTGATTGATGACAGAGTCATCCTTTGCCTCCATCTTTTGACAATTAAACGCGAAAAGATGACGAAGTGGACAGAATAATCAGCCAAGCGCATCCAGCCGGAAGCTGTACGGTTTTATAGACGCTCGTCTGGTAATTACTGTTTGCAGCCTGGAAATTAGATTTATTTATTTACATCCAGTTTGTATGCAAAATGCCTTTATGTATCAGGTAATATGAAGTTAGTCTGTCTGTGCGAGGAGATAATTGGCGACTTTTATCACTTACACCGCTGAATTAAATTTTCTTGTCTGCTGTTTTTTTTTTATTTTGATTTTCCACTTTCGATGTCCAAACATGTTTTGTTGATAATGTCATTTAAGAACAACATACGAAAATGTTCGTTTCCCGCAGTTTAAGTACGCGTCCGATAACCTTTCGAGAAGATGCTCATGTCCTGTCGCAACATGTTTTTCAAATCGATGTTAATTTCAAATTGTGACATTTCCCTGTTTGCTTGCTTGACAGAATTAAAACACAAGCACATCACTCAGGCCCGTACGGATGAATTAATTTAGGGGGGTGTGTTTATAGACGGCGAGAAGGGCTAAACATCTTTTTTGCACATCCACGGACAGACCTCGGCAGATTAACCCTTTCACCTCTAAGTAACTGCAATGGATATTGATATGTTAATTTTGCAATCAATCCACTCATCATAAAATGATTTTCAGACCAGTCCATTTATGAACATGGGGTGTTTTTTTTCCTCAAAAGTATGAAAATCACTTGCAAAAAGTGCAGGAGCCGGCTCATCAGGATCTACACTTTTTGCCAATACCACTATTCAGGCCTGTGGTGTTGAAAGGGTTAAGGGGGTTGCGTACGCACCCGTCGCACCCATCTGCGTACGGGCCTGTCACTGGCAACGTATTATATTTATATTTACATCACAACATGTCTTGAAAATTGATGAACATATTTAAAGGTACATGCCCACTCAGCAGGTCATAATATATTTATAGGGAGACAGGTAGTTTTGTATATTCTTAGATATGACATTTTCTGGAAACGTAAACATTCATTCACCATTACCCCACGTATTTATTGACATTATTATACATTTTACATCCGACGTAAATTTCCACACTTATATCAGGTCAGGGGCGATAACCGTGTTTTCTTAAAATGTTAACGGACATTAATATTTATTTGTCCAATAACTGGAAATATATCTACAACAATGTATTTTTTAGAATTTCATATAGCATAATTAATTTGAGGAATGTGATTAGATCTTCTAGAAATTGGCTTTTGTAATTTTATGGGTGAGTAATCGTTAGTAGTGTAAAAATATGGATACTCCAGTTGTTTGCAAACACTGGACAAATTGAAAATGGGAATACATGTACATGTAATTAATTTCCCAATGTTGTTGTTGTTTTTCCAAGTGTTTCTATCTTTCTGGATCTTTATGAAAACGCTATTTGAAAAATAAATTAAAATCTATTGCATTCCGACCTATTATAATAAAATGTATTAGTATACATTTCATATAATAAATACGTGTACAAACCACTCTTTTGTCTATATTGTGGAATAAGTAAAAATCAACATATTATACAATGTATGGAGACTTTATATTTTATTTTTAAAATAATTTTAAATATTTTTGCAACATGTATTTTCAATAGTATCATATATAGCAACTTTTTTTTTTATGAGGAATACGATTAGCACAAATTGGTTTTGGTCATTTTATTGGTGAATACATGTTACATGTTGCAACCATGTTTATTTTCCAGTTACTTGAAAACACTGAAAATCAAAATTTGGGAATTCAAGTAATGGTATTGTTTTTGTTTTGTTTTTCATGTGTGCATACATGTACCTGTCTGGATAGCCATGGACACGTCATTTTAAAACAATGTTTTAAAAACATGATTTTTTTTACGAATTTACGGTCAGAAATATTCTAAAACGATTTAAGAATGAATTATCTCCCCTTTTTTTATTTTGAATTTTAGTGTTACGGGTTTGCCTTGCAACTCGTAAACATTTTAACCGATCATAACTGAAGGCTTGATACATGGCATCTAGATTCCTTATGGTGTGGAGATAAGTACACTTTTTTCAATGATTTTGTATTTGACATCCGTGTCATGGATTATCTCCCCGTTTTGTACTCTGTGAACAGTTATTCTTGTGTGTGGTATGTTATTGTTGATGTTGCACTCATACCAACTGGAGATAGTGACCGTTCGACTCTGGGTTACAGACTGGATTGTCTTCGGCCCGGCTGTATACCCACAGCAGGTAATTGTTACTTACTGTCCCATGGTTCTTACGTACTGTGACCCCGGGGGCCGTTTCACTAAACTTCGTAAGACTAAAATGTTCGTAAGTGCAAAATTATGATAGTCTGTAAATATCATATTAACATTTTTTTCTTGTAAAGAATTGTTGGATCTACATTTATTGAGCATAGGCTGCATATGCAGCCTATGCTCAATAAATGTAAATCCATCAATTTAAATTTCCAGACAATTCTAAACTTGCGCTTACGAACATTTTTGTCGTACGATGTTTAGTGAGACGGGCCCCAGATCTCCCTGTACATCCGCACAGTCAGATCAGGGTCTACACTGCTTGAGAACTGGTATGTTCCCCAGTTTAGAAAATTAAAGTATGACCTGAGCTGCGCGATCAGGGTCTTACTCTACACTATTCAAATGATTCAAATAACCTCCAGATATCTCGTAAAATGTTAGCTTGTAACCAATCCCTGATTATCGCCCCCCCCCCCCCCACCCCCCCCCCCGCCCCCACTTCCGCCGCCCCTAGGTACATGCTCACTCAGTACGTGCAAAATGTTCATTATATGAATTAAATAAGTGTATAAGTGTGTCACTGTTCCACCAGTTCTAACAATTACGATTGCCCGCTATGCAGATATAATCATGTAGTAATATTTATTTGGCTGATATTGACGCTCGGTGGTATCAGGCTAATTCCATATACAAATGAGGCATGATATTTTTTTAAATCATTTATACAAATTAAATGCGTCACCTAAAAAAATAGCATTTTCGACAGATTATGAAGTTTGATCATTGCACATGAAACAAATCAATACAGAGAATAAATAGAAATGTCCGTTAACATTTTAAGAAACACGGTTATCGCCCCTAATATCAGTGTGCAAATCTACGTCTGATATAAAATGTATAATAATGCAAATCAATACGTGGAGTAATGGTGGATGAATGTTTATTTTGCCAGGAAATGTCTCAGATGATGTGTCTGATATAAATAACACTTTGTGCTTACTGAGTGGGCATGTACCTTTAAACATTGTTCAAATATTGTCCTAGTTGTAGACCTTTGTGCCACGCGATTCACTACATTTCACGAGAAAACAGTCTTCATTGTCTTTGCAGCCAGCGTTGTTATAATTATATCTGCGTCTGCGCAGTCAGGACCCGGCTATATAGACAGAGGACGTGGCGGCGACTCAGTCGGGTACAAATATAGGGTAATAATGAATATGATTTCATGTATGATAATTCTGTTCTTTTAATCGAAATTAGAAAATAATGACTGGTCGATGCTGAGCTGAGCTGTGCTCAGCCTCGGCACACAGTAAATAAGACGAAATTGGAGAATGCGCTGAGAAATATGTATGGTGCCCGCGCCCAGATGGCTCTATATCAAAACAGCGAATACTGTGGACACTGATCAGACTGCGCAGATGTGCAGGCCGGGTTGGTTAAGCAGAGATTGCAAGCGGAGTAAGCCGGTTTTGTCATGTCGTGAACCAACACGTGATAGCAAGACATTCAATGCATTCAGCGAGGTAACCAAGGGGAATGTCTGCAATTAAATGTTGAAGTTATTGTATTTGTATAAAACGTAGAATAAACTCTACAAAATATATCATATTTATGTCAAGTTTCCGCCGTATCATTGCAATAAATTAGTTAAATAATGTCTTCTCGTTGAATATGGTTTATGAGCGTGTGGGATTTTAGACGGTCGACGATTTCGGCCCCCTAATTGTCCCCCATGCACTAGTATCGAACCATATTCGACTCACGTGTTATATTCAACTTCCTGCACTTACAGCTGTCAGAGCGGCCAACACAGACACAACACTGGAGTGCACGGCATTGTGGGTACTTACATACAGCTTGATACACGGTGAATAAATTGGAAAACGTGTTGAATAAAGCAAATATGGCAGAAGCGGGGACCACGCCCACTAAGGCCGGTGATGTAGACAGCGGGGAGGACGATACGGTAATGGCCATCATTGACCGACTCATCAACGATGCCGAGAAGAAGTCTAGGGATCATGTGGACGCCATAACGCACCGACTAAACGACATATGTAAGTTAATTCGCGGCTACATCGATCGTATCGCGTCCGTACGGACGGACATCAGTGACAATAATCTCTTTCTATTGTTGAAGGAGGCTGAAACTTTGATAGCCGAGTGCAAAACTTCTACTTCCGGTATTGAACATAAATGCAACGTGAAGTCGTGCGTTTTTGTAGGACATAAAACATTATTGGATCATTTACACATAGTTGTTTCTATTGAACAATTAGTTACGGAAAGTGTTTGTGGTATTCGAGAATTCGTGATTGAAAGTGTTTTTGAACAATTAGTGACGGAAAGTGTTTGTTTTATTGGACAATTAGTGACGGAAAGTGTCCCATGTCTGAGTAACGACATCAATATTCGTGCACCTACAGATCGCAACACGTGTCGTGTCTCCGGTTTACTCGTGCTCGCAGACGGCCGACTACTACTGTCTGACTTTAACAATAAGAAGATAAAGCTGTTTGACGACAACCATAATCTCGTGTCCCACGTTCCACTACAATCCCGTCCCAGCGACATTGCGGAGACAGCCGGCGGGCAGGTAGCTGTATGTCTGCCAGGCAACTACACCATCCAGTTTGTGTCGGTGTCGGGCACCCTGACCCCCGGGCAGATCATCCAGACCGCAGTGCAATGCGACAGTGTGACCAGATGTGGTGACAACCTGGCGGCGGTACATCCTACATCACGAAACATTGTGGAGATTGACATGAGCGGTAGGAAGGTGACAACTGTATGGACATGTTCTGATGGCTGGCTGCAGTATATAAGGCACAACACCCGCGGGGAGTTGATCACGACAGACTACGGTGGCGGGGTAACACGTGTCACCCGGGATGGCGATGTGCTGGCCCGATACAAGGGAGACAACTTGGCGGATCCACGCGGACTCACCGTCCACCCAGACGGAAGTATCTATGTCTGCGACTACACGTCTGGCAACATCCATCACATAACGGCGGATTGTACCCGTATTAAAGTCTTCGGGGACGGACGGGTATCGGAGCCTCACAGCATATGTTACAACCAACACAACAATTCCCTGTATGTATCTCAGTCAGGATTCTCAGGTCATGACTGTATAAAAGTATTTTGTCTCGGGTATTAAAGTCACCGGGTCTCAGATATTCAGACATGGATGAACAGATCAGGAAAACATGTGTTGATTGTAGATTTCTATCCTATTTTGTTCTCCCAGTTATGCCTATAAGTCGTCTGCAACAAATCTGATTGTGAAAAATAGAATTTGTGAAAATAATGTTGTTTTATAATGTTTATAATACTGGAAAATAACTAACGTTTTCAACGCTAGTTATTTTCCAGTATTATAAACAAGTTTTATTACAAATTTATTGTATTTAACCCTTAGACCGTTACTCACAACAATTGTCGTCTGCTGCTGTTTTTATATCTTGCTTCGGCAGCACTTTCCATTGGAAATGATTCTGAAGTGCTGTCGAGCATGTTGTAACCATGTTTTTATTGAGAAATAAGGCAAGATATAAAAGCAGCAGACAATTGTAAAGTGCTGTCAAAACATGTTTTTCATGATACAAATGGAAAATAGAAAATAAACAGCAGACGACAAAATAGTTGTGACTTCATGACTGTCTGAATATTAAAGTGACATTTTCCTGTCAAATTTACATATTTTTAAATTAAATAACTTCTGGGTTATTTCAGTTTGCATGTAAATAGTTGTTGTGAAATATTTTAAGCTTTTATTGTTCATAGAAATAAAAATAGAAATTATTGACAAAATTCGTGAATATATATATATTTTTTTTTTTTTTGGTAAAACATTGTATTGAAATTAACAATATATTGGTGGTGGTGTATGTTTGTAAATGTAGTAAACTAGGGTTCAATGCAAGTGTTTATACAGTGAAATGCTGTATATGTTCAGTTTTACTGAAAAATATAAAATGCCAATAAACAAATAAACCCAATTTGGGTCGTTGATGTTCTGGACTAACGACAAAAAATTAAGATAGCGGTGTAAGGGTTAAATTCATTTCACTAGTGACTATAATATATCTTGAGGTGAAGTATGACAAAATGAATATTGTTTCATGAATAATTATTTATTTTAGTATATAATTGTATCCCCCGGACTCCGTCGGGGGATACTATGGTTTTGACAGCGGGCCGCGTCCGCGTCCGCCTCAAACACTTCTTGTCCGGAGCATAACTCGAACACCCTTTGGAATATTTTCATGAAACTTCACACATGCATAGACCACGACCCGAAGGTGTGTCGCGCACGAGAATGACAACTATTGCATAGCTAATTTTTTAGTTATCTCCCTTTTTTTGTTTCGCGCACTGATTTCGTGTCCGGAGCATAACTCGACCACCCTTTGGAATATTTTAATGAAACTTTACACATGCATAGAGCACGACCCGAAGGTGTGTCGCGCATGAGAATGACAACTCTTGCATAGCTAATTTTTTAGTTATCTCCCTTTTTTGTTTTCGCGCACTGATTTCCTGTCCGGAGCATAACTCGACCACCCTTTGGAATATTTTCACGAAACTTCACACATGCATAGACCACGACCCGGAGGTGTGTCGCGCACAATAATGACAACTTTTGCGTAGCTAATTTTTGAGTCATCTCCCTTTTTTGTTTTGCGCACTCTACAAACTGGACAATAATGCATGAAGACCCGTTTTCTCGTGTGCTCTGTACACCTTACCTGTAGAGAGAACAATAGAGACTGGGAGAACCATTCATCTGTGCATGTGCTAGCATGTGCTAGCATGTGCTAGCATGTGCAAATGTCCAGTCTTGACCACTCTGACCACAGGTAATTTATACAGGTAAATTACTACATTGGATATTACATTTCCGTAAACTGTGTTGGAAATATTGTGGCATTATGTGGACCTGTGGAGATATATGTAGATAAATATAGGACTATTAAAAAAATCTCCAGTAGCAAGCATTATTATTTTTAATTTTTAAACTTTTTTTTTCCATTTCTTTTTTTTTCATTTTTTTTTTCAAATTCTTTTTCAATTTTTGTCGTCGTAAGTGCTATATACATACTATTCACCTGTGCATGTGCTAGCATGTGCAACTGACCACTGACCACTTACAGGTAATTATACCCCCCGCAACGAGTTGTGGGGGGGGGGGTATACTGGAGTCAGGTTGTCCGTCCTTCCGTCCGTCCGTCCGTCCGTGCGTCCGGGTAAACTTAACATCAGAGAAATATTGTTATAACTTCTATTTCCTTCATCTAAAATTCTTAATATTTCACACATGCATTCCTGTAAGGCTCTATTACCATGCTGTGCCAGATCCACGACCGTCCAACCCCCGCAGATCCCAAGGTCAAGGTCAAATACTTAGTCCGTAAACTTAACATCAGAGAAATATTGTTATAACTTCTATTTCCTTCATCTAAAATGCTTAATATTTCACACATGCATTCCTGTAACGCTCTACTACTATGCTGTGCCAAATCCACGACCGTCCAACCCACGCAGATCCCAAGGTCAAGGTCAAATACTTAGTCCGTAAACTTAACATCAGAGAAAATACTGTTATAACTTCTATTTCCTTCATCTAAAATGCTTAATATTTCACACATGCATTCCTGTAAGGCTCTACTACCATGCTGTGCCAAATCCACGACCGTCCAACCCCCGCAGATCCCAAGGTCAAGGTCAAATACTTAGTCTCTTTACAAAACTTAACATCAGAGAAATATTGTTATAACTTCTATTTCCTTCATCTAAAATGCTTAATATTTCACACATGCATTCCTGTAAGGCTCTACTACCATGCTGTGCCAAATCCTCCCCATGACCATCCAACCCCCGCTGATACCAAGGTCAAGTTCAAATACTTAGTCTCTTTACAAAACTTAACATCAGAGAAATAGTGTTATAACTTCTATTTCCTCATCTAAAATGCTTGATATTTCACACATGCATTCCTGTAAGGCTCTACTACCATGCTGTGCCAGATCCACGACCGTCCAACCCCCGCTGATCCCAATGTTAAGGTCAAATACTTAGTCTCTTTACAAAACTTAACATCAGAGAAATAAGTTATAACTTCTATTTCCTTCATTGAAAATTCTTATTATTTCACTTGTGCATTCCTCTAAGGTTGTACTATCATGTTGTGACAAATCTACGTCTGTCCAACCCCCGCTGATCCCAAGGTCAAGGTCACATACTTAGTCTCTTTACAAAACTAAAACTTAACATCAGAGAAATAAGTTATAACTTCTATTTCCTTCATTGAAAATTCTTATTATTTCACTTGTGCATTCCTCTAAGGTTGTACTATCATGTTGTGACAAATCTACGTCTGTCCAACCCCCGCTGATCCCAAGGTCAAGGTCACATACTTAGTCTCTTTACAAAACGTAACATCAGAGAAATATGTTATAACTTCTATTTCCTTCATCTAAAATTCTTAATATTTCACACATGCATTCCTGTAAGGCTCTATTACCATGCTGTGCCAGATCCACGACCGTCCAACCCCCGCAGATCCCAAGGTCAAGGTCAAATACTTAGTCTCTTTACAAAACTTAACATCAGAGAAATATTGTTATAACTTCTATTTCCTTCATCTAAAATGCTTAATATTTCACACATGCATTCCTGTAAGGCTCTACTACCATGCTGTGCCAAATCCACGACCGTCCAACCCCGCAGATCCCAAGGTCAAGGTCAAATACTTAGTCCGTAAACTTAACATCAGAGAAATATTGTTATAACTTCTATTTCCTTCATCTAAAATGCTTGATATTTCACACTGCATTCCTGTAAGGCTCTACATGCTGTGCAAATCCACGACCGTCCAACCCCCACGCTGATCCCAATGTTAAGGTCAAATACTTAGTCTCTTTACAAAACTTAACATCAGAGAAATAAGTTATAACTTCTATTTCCTTCATTGAAAATTCTTATTATTTCACTTGTGCATTCCTCTAAGGTTGTACTATCATGCTGTGACAAATCTACGTCTGTCCAACCCCCGCTGATCCCAAGGTCAAGGTGACATACTTAGTCTCTTTACAAAACGTAACATCAGAGAAATATGTTATAACTTCTATTTCTTTCATTGAAAATACTTAATATTTCATATGCTGTGACAAATCCCCGCTGATCTCCTCGAGGTCAACGTCACATTCATACCGTATAACCTCGAATTAACGCCCCCCCCCCCCTCCTAATAAACGCCCCCCCCACCCCCCCCCCCCCCCCCCCCCCCCCCCCCCCCCCCCCCCCCCCCCCCCCCCAAACCCCCCCCCCCCCCCCCCCCCCCAAATATTTTTTTTTTTTTTTTTTTTACCAATGACCGCCAATTTCAAACACAAATAATCCTTAAATCCTTATTTGTGTTTGAAGTTGGCGGTCCTTGGTAATTTTTTTTTTTTACTGGCTAATAAACGCCCCCCCCCCCACCCCTTGTAAAATGTAACGCCTCCGGGGGCGTTAATTCGAGGTTATACGGTAGTCTCTTTACAAAACTTAACATCAGAGAAATCGGTTATAACTTCTATTTCCTTGCTCGGATCTGCTTCACATTTCACACACTCATTGCTCCAATGGACCTCTACCACCCTGTGACAAATTCACGTTCATGCCGCTCGCGCTAATCCCAGAGTCAAGGTCACAAGCCCACACACTTGGAAATTTGTACATATTTCAGGGGTACCTGGGCCCACGCGGGGGGTATTCCGTAAGCCTCGCTTACTGACCAATCTAGTTTATACAGGTAAATGATTATATTACATTTCCGTAAACTGTGTTGAAAATATTGTGGCAACATGTGGACCTGTGCATATATGATATGTAGATAAATATAGGACTATTAAAAAATATTCTGGGCTCCAGTAGGGAGCATTATTATTTTTTATTTTTTTAATTTATTATTTTTTTTTTTAATTTTTTTTTTTTAATTTTTTTTTTTTACATTCTTTTACTACTTTTTAACTGACCACTAACTTATTACAGGTAATTTATACTGGTACATTATTACATTTCCGTAAACTGTGTTGACAATATTGTGGCAGTATGTGGACCTGTGCAGATATATGTAGAAACTATAGGACTATTAACAAAAATTCTGGGCTCCAGTAGCGAGCATTATTGTTTATTTGTTTTTTTTGTATTTTACATTTCCGTAAACTGTGTTGAAAATATTGTGGCATTATGTGGACCTGTTTTTTTCCATTTTCTTTTTTCATTTTTTTTTTTCAATTTGTTTTTCAATTTTTGTCTAGTAGCATAAGGTCGTAAGTGCTATATACAGACTAGTATCATATAATAAAACAATTATTGACTAGTGAGCCATAGAATATAATCTGATATTCTATGGCTCACTAGTCAATAATTGTATAATATGTTCGGGCCAGTGAAAATTGCTTTCGGGCCCAGGCTGGAGGTAAAGGCGGGACAAGGCGAGGCATTTGATTCCGCGGAATTCTTGTTTACTTATCTCCCTTTGTTGTTTCGTTCTCTGATTTTGTATCCAGAGCAAAACTCGAACACCCGTTGGAATATTTTTATGCCCCACCACGATAGTGGAGGGGGCATTTAGTGCTACCCTTGTCCGTCCGTCCGTCCGCACACACGAATGGGTACTTGTTGTACGGGGATCTTATTGGGTAGGGTTAGGATAGTGTTGGGTACTCTTGTTGGGTATTTTTATAGAGTAAAAACCCAACAAGTATTCATTCGTAGGAACGTGCGTCCCGTCCTCCCGTCGTCCCGTCCGTCCGTCCGTCCGTCCGTCAGTCACAAAACTTTAACACTCGGGTAAATGTCTCATAATTACTTCATCCTTCGACCGATACACATTTCTCTAATGGTCCTCTACCACCCTGTGCCAAATCCCAGGGTTAAGATCACATACTTAGTGCTTCAAAAACTTTAACGCTCAGGTAAATATCTTATAATTTCTGTTTTCTTTCACGGATCAGCTTTATATTTCATATATGCATTGCTCTAATGGTCCTCTACTGCCCTGTGACAAATCCACGTTCGTCCTGCCCCCGCCAAGTCCAGGGTCAAGGTCACATACTTGGTGCTTCAAAAACTTTAACGCTCAGGTAAAAGAAAATTTTGACTTGGAATTTGGCCTCATTTATTATCAAAGCGATATGTGGGACATCCGTGTTCTATGAACACATTTTCTAGTTTATTAAACTTCTCACATGCATAGAAGACGACCCAAAGGTTTGTCGCACGTAAGAATGACAACTCTTGCGTCGTTAATTTCTTAGTTATCTCCCTTTGTTGTTTCGTGCACTGATTTCGTGCCCGGAGCATAACTCGAACACCCTTTGGAATATTTTCATGAAACTTCTCACATGCATAGACCTCAACCCTAAAGGTGTGTCACGCAAGAATGACAACTCTTGCATCACTAATTTTTTTAGTTATCTCCCTTTGTTTTTCCGTCACTGATTTTGTCTCCGGGGCATAACTCGAACACCCTTTTTTCAAACTACTTGTGTATCTGGGGAGGGGGATACACATGCGCTTGTCGACAAGCGTCCATTTCTAATTTGAAATATTTTTAGTTCTTAACATAGAAGGCAATATTTTGATAATATTATTAAATGCTGTCTCAGCAGCTCTGTAATTTCAAAATTTTGATTGACATATGAGATACGCCATGTGATTGTGTACATAAGAATATGTACAATTTCCCATGAAAAATATTTACGATATTTTCCATATTAGACGTCGAATGTTGCTGATTCCGCATTTGCTATGAATTTTTTTTCTTTCGACGTCATTTGCAGAAATTTTTTTTTGTCAGCACAGTCGCGTTATTATAAACATTTTTTTTTTTAACTATTGTATTTAAATTAATTTCACTAGCGATTATAATGGAAAATTATTTCTGACTGGTATATATACTGAGCAAAACTAGAAACGTCCCTCCATGTTTAAGGAAAGATTCATCAACAACCAAAAGGGTTACTTTTAAAAATCAAAATGGAAAAATAAGTTCATTCATTTCTGTATCAAAGCAAATAAATTGCATTTGGATATCTTGTTAAATATTCGAGAGATAACCGGCCAAGGGCGGTAGGGGTCAAAATCAAAAATCACAAAAACTCAGAAATGTGTTACTTAATGTTTAGAGATGGAATTTCAATAAGTAATGTGGCAAATTCAGTAAATCTCGTTAGTACCGAGTGTGGCCACCATTTGCATGAATGCATGCAATGATCCTACGCCGCATCGACGTGACGTAACGCAATACAGTGCGTTGGGCAAATTCCTCCATTCCCGTTGTAACGCCCGTGTAAGATCGCGAACATTGTCATCTGATGGTTAGCTCGTGCTTTGCGGCCCAGCTCATCCCATATGTGCTCAATGGGATTGAGATCCGGGGAGACCGCGGGCCATGGCATGACGTCGACGTTGTTTTGCTGTAAGTATTGAGTGGTGACCCTGGCTACGTGAGGGCGGGCATTGTCGTGCATCAATGTCACACCAGGACCATGCTGGCGGATAAATGGTAAGGCATGTGCATTTAGCACATCTGCAACATAACGTTGTGCATTGATGTTGCCCTGTACAACAACCAAATCTGTCTTCCGGTTTCCCATGATCCCACCCCAGACCATTACGCTCCCTCCCCCAAACCTGTTCTTCTCAACAATGCAACAATCGGTGAATCTTTCATTTTTACGCCTGTATACCCGTAACCCGTAACTGTGAACCGAGATTCATCTGTGAACAAAACTCGGTTCCAGTCAGCCCTTCTCCAGTTCAGATGACGTCGCGCCCATAACAGTCTGGCAGCACGGTGACGTTGGGTCATTATCTGACCAGTGTACGGGCGGCGTGCCCGGATTGGTTGGGCGTTACGACGTAACCGGTTGCGAATGGTCTGCCCTGAGACACCGTATCGCCTAGCAGTGACTGTGGCTGCCAATCGACGTTGACGTAAGTGCGTCAACGTAATGTAACGATCGGCTCTAGCCGTCGTTACACGAGGCCTACCAGGTCGCTGCCGGTCGTGAACAGCCCCAGGCTGCTGGTACCGGGCTGCAAGACGATCAATAGTCTTCCGACAGCAACCAAACCGAGGCGCGACCGCCTGGCGGCCATCCCACCCGCAAGCATCCCAATTGCCTGATTTCGCTCGTTTTCGGAAAAGCCGTGGCATATCGAAAACAGTGAAAAATTAAAAAAGTTTTTTAATTTTCCGAATAGCCCTATCGCATGAATGGTACGACATGAACTGAATCACCTTATCGATGACAAGTATAGCGTGCACGTGCAAAAAGTGGAAATCAACGTTCCGGTCACTGGCCGCTATGTAAACCGTGTGTATCGGCTAAACTCTACACGATCGTATTCTGAACATCGCCACGGTTTAAAATACATGTACTTTGAACATGTGGTACATACATAGACAGAGCTACACCGGCTATAAAACAGGGACGTTTCTAGTTTTGTTGAGTATAGTACATGATCATTTCACAACAAAAAATAGAGATTTCACAATTTTTCCTTTAATACTGGAACATCAACAATGCAAAATTATCTGCCCTGTTTGTCTCAGTTTCTGGTAGTATTATGGAATTTAACCCATGTTTTTGGAAAGTTCATCAAATAAAATTGTGTGATTGATTGACATATGACACCGTCACGTCATGTGATTTTATACTTAAGAACATGTGCGATTTTTGATGAAAAATATTTACGATATTTTCTGTATTAGACGTCGAATGTTGGTGATTCCGCATTTGCTATGAAATTTTGTTCATCTTTCGATGCCATTTACAGAAAATGTCACAGTTTATGTAAATATATTTCATGAACAATCGCACATGTTCTTATGTACAAAATCACACGGCGTGTGTCATCTGTGACTGGAGAAATGGGCTTTATGGCATTTGTGACCAGTGTAACTCCTGATCACACTCTTCACCAGACTGTGGGTGACAGGCTGATCTTGATCAACACTGGTCGCAAAACCCATGAGCCCCATTTCTCCAGTTGCAGCCATATGTCAATTACATTTCAGGATGCAAACAATTATATATTGTATATCTGAGACACAGTCCCTTTAGTACAAATTAAAATGACATTATTCAGTATATAGTTCACAAGGGCGGATTCGGGGGGGGGGGGGACCCGGCGCGCGCCCCCCACCTAAAATTCGTCGAGTAAAGATATTTATGCCACCGGGTTTCGAAGAAACGGGTGGCATATAGTGTTTGGACCGTCCGTCTGTCCGTCTGTCCGTCCGTCTGTCCGTACGTCCGCCCGTCCGTCTGTCCGTCTGTATGTCTGTCCGTCTGTCCGTCTGTCCGTCTGTCCGTCTGTCCGTCTGTCACACTTTTCGGTTAACCAATTTTTCAGTTTCTCAAATATGCTGCAGGTGGCATCCGCGTTCGACAGACGCATTTCTTGTCTACAAGTTTCAAGGCAAGTTTCTACGTTCGCGTTGTGAATTTATTGTTTATTGGTGGTTTTTGTTTGCTCCAAAATGCGTCAGAACGCAGGAAATGCGATGTAGATTTCAAAAAATGTCCGGGCCTCCCTAGCGCGTTCGATAATATAGTCAAGTATTGCAAAATAGTTACGCCCCCCCCCTCCCCCCCTCCCTCCCTAACCCGAAATCCTGGATCCGCGCCTGGTTCACATATTTAATTTTTATACGACCGTTTTTTAAAAAACTACTGGACTGATCGTAACTGAATTTGGTATACATGTTTTATCACGTTAGATGAAGAACCCTATTGGTTTACTGTGAGTTATCTCCTCTTGTTGACTGACCTTGCCTCGACGGGCGTATATTGTGACCTTCGGCACTCTTGTTATCTTTTGCTCATTTCGTTACCTGGGAGTTGAATTGGGTTATTGCCCATTATAAAAGTAGTAAGATTATTACTGATCCTACTGCTTGTGGGAGGGGGCCAAGTGATTCTGGTGTGGCGAGGACCTGGCATCAGATCAGGATCATTCTGATTTCAGGGCTGAATATATAGTTCTTTTATTGTAAACGTTCAGTTCTGATTTTGGAATTTTCTCCCCCATTTGTACATGTACCTGAATACACTCCCGCCTGCGATTCGCTTACCAAGAATTGCAATCCAGCGGTCCTTTAATTGCAATTCTTCCACTCTGGAATTGCAGTCTAATTGCAGTCTAATTGCGGTCCAAACACGCGGTCCCGTTTTTGCGGTCATTCTTTCGCGATACCGTTCGTGCGGTCATTCTTTCGCGGTCCAGTTTGTTTGTGCGGTCATTCTTTCGCGATACCGTTTGTGCGGTCATTCTTTCGCTATTTCCGGTAAAAACTTACCGTATCATCGTATAGTACAGTTTGTTTACATTATCAGTGATTATACAAACGTACTATACGAATATTATACAAACATACGATATCCGTTCGTATATACGATATATCCGTACGGATATGGTATGAATATAAAGTGGGTCATCTGTGGTTAAAATATACCGATGCACCGGTTGATTTCGAATGTAAACATCCGGTTTTCATTTCGATCATCTGCCATAATTTGAAGTTTTTCAAAATCAATAAATGTTCAGTTTTACGATACAGGAACAATATTTAAAACTGAGGATTGTGAAGTACGGTATCACTGTACATATACATGTGTGTTCAATATACAGTAATTCATCACTGTACTCCGCACCACCGCCGGGGACACAAAACAATGATCCCCCACGCACACCAGCCATCTACATTTGGCGTCCTAAAAGTTCCGGTCTATATCCCACAGTGGGAACAATGTGTATCACCACCACCACCAGTTTTTGTCTATGACTACACTACACCCCCCCCGCCCCCGACCACCACTTCTGTCTGTAACGCAGGATGACGTGGCCGACTGATCAAGTGCTAAACTAGTCCTGGTGCGATGACCGACTGATCAAGTGCTATACTAGTCTTGGTGCGATGGCCGACTGATCAAGTTTTAAACTAGTCATGGTGCGATGGCCGACTGATCGAGTGCTATACTAGTCCAGGTGCGATGGCTGACTGAGCAAGGGCTAAACTAGTCGTGGTGCGATGGCCGACTGATCAAGTTCTAAACTAGTCGTGGTGCGATGGCCGACTGATCAAGTTCTAAACTAGTCCTGGTGCGATGGCCGACTGATCAAGGCCTACACTAGTCATGGTGCGATGGCCGACTGATCAAGTTCTAAACTAGTCATGGTGCGATGGCCGACTGATCGAGTGCTATACTAGTCCAGGTGCGATGGCCGACTGAGCAAGGGCTAAACTAGTCTTGGTGCGATGGCCGACTGATCAAGTTCTAAAATAGTCGTGGTGCGATGGCCGACTGATCAAGTTCTAAACTAGTCCTGGTGCGATGGCCGATTGAGCAAGGGCAAAACTAGTCATGGTGCGGTGGCCGACTGATCAAGTTCTAAACTAGTCATGGTGCGATGGCCGACAGATCAAGGACTAAACTAGTCTTGGTGCGATGGCCGACTGATCAAGTTCTAAACTAGTCGTGGTGCGATGGCCGACTGATCAAGTTCTAAACTAGTCCTGGTGCGATGTCCGACCGATCGAGTGCTATACTAGTCCTGGTGCGATGGCCGACTAATCAAGGGCTAAACTAGTCGCAGTGCGATGGCCGACTGATCAAGGGCTAAACTATTCCTGGTGCGATGGTCGACTGATCAAGTTCTAAACTAGTCCTGGTGCGATGGCCGACTGATCAAGTTATAAACTAGTCCTGGTGCGATAGCCGATTTATCGAGTGCTATACTAGTCCTGGTGCGATGGCCGACTGATCAAGTGCTAAAGTAGTACTGGTGTGATGGCCGACTAATCAAGTTCTAAACTAGTCCTGGTGTGATGGCCGACTGATTGAGTGCTATACTAGTCCTGGTGCGATGGCCGACTGATCAAGTGCTAAAGTAGTCCTGGTGTGATGGCCGAATGATCTAGTGCTATACTCGGCATGGCCGACTGATCACGTGCTATACTGGGCATGGTGAGATGGCCAACTGATCAAGTGCTATACTGGGCATGGTGCAATGGGCGACTGATCAAGCGCTATACTAGTTATGGTGCGATGGCAGACTGATCAAGTGTTCTGCTAGTCCTGGTGCGATGGCCGACTGATCAAGTGTTATACTCGGCATGGCCGACTGATCACGTGCTATACTGGGCATGGTGAGATGGCCAACTAATCAAGTGCTATACGTACTGGGCATGGTGAAATACTACACTCCGCCTGCGATTCACTTACCAAGAATTGCAATCCAGCGGTCGTTGAATTGCAATTCGTCCGCTCTGAAATTGCAGTCTAATTGCGGTCCAATCGCGGTCCCGTTGTTGCGGTCATTCTTTCGCGATACCGTTTGTGCGGTAATTCTTTCGCGGTCCAGTTTGTGCGGTCATTCTTTCGCGATACCGTTTGTGCGGTCATTCTTTCGCTATTTCCGTTAAAAACTTACCGTATCATCGTATAGTACAGTTTGTTTACATTATACAAACGTACTATACAAATATTATACAAAAACATACGATATCCGTTCGTATATACGATATATCCGTACGGATATGGTATGAATATACAGTGGGTCATCTTGCGGTTAAAATATACCGATAAACCAGGTTCATTTCACATGTAAACATCCGGTTTTCATTTCGATCATCTGCCACAATTTTAAGTTTTTCAAAATGAATAAATGTTCAGTTTTACGATACAGAAACAATTTAAAACTGAGGATTGTGAAGTACCATATCACAGTGCATATACATGTGTGTTCAATACAGTAATTCATCAGTAATTCATCATTGTACTCCGCACCACTGCCGGGGACACAAAACAATGATCCCCCACACACACCAGCCATCTACATTTGGCGTCCTAAAAGTTCCGGTCTATATCCCACAGTGGGAACAATGTGTATCACCACCACCACCAGTTTTTGTCTATGACTACACAACACCCCCCACCCCCGACCATCACTAAACTAGTCCTGGTGCGATGGCCGACTGATCAAGTGCTATACTAGTCGTCCTGGTGCGATGGCCGACTAATCAAGGGCTAAACTAGTCTCAGTGCGATGGCCGACTGATCAAGGGCTAAACTATTCCTGGTGCGATGGTCGACTGATCAAGTTCTAAACTAGTCCTGGTGCGATGGCCGACTGATCAAGTTATAAACTAGTCCCGGTGCGATGACCGACTGATCGAGTGCTATACTAGTCCTGGTGTGATGGCCGACTGATTGAGTGCTATACTAGTCCTGGTGCGATGGCCGACTGATCAAGTGCTAAAGTAGTCCTGGTGTGATGGCCGAATGATCTAGTGCTATACTCGGCATGGCCGACTGATCACGTGCTATACTGGGCATGGTGAGATGGCCAACTGATCAAGTGCTATACTGGGCATGGTGCAATGGGCGACTGATCAAGCGCTATACTAGTTATGGTGCGATGGCAGACTGATCAAGTGCTCTGCTAGTCCTGGTGCGATGGCCGACTGATCAAGTGCTATACTCGGCATGGCCGACTGATCACGTGCTATACTGGGCATGGTGAGATGGCCAACTAAT
Organism: Conchocele bisecta; assembly: GCA_029237695.1. Taxonomy (NCBI): domain Eukaryota; kingdom Metazoa; phylum Mollusca; class Bivalvia; order Lucinida; family Thyasiridae; genus Conchocele; species Conchocele bisecta. The sequence goes on along the minus strand of JAQRGA010000298.1, from coordinate 44,467 downwards.
CAAGTGATATACGTACTGGGCATGGTGAAATACTACACTCCCGTCTGCGATTCATATTTTATTCATCATTGTACTCAGCACCACCGCGGGGGACACAAAACAATGATCCCCCACACACACCAGCCATCTACATTTGGCATCCTAAAAGTTCCGCTCTATATCACCACCACCACCACCACCACCAGTTTGTGTCTATGACTACACTACACCCCACCCCCCACCGACCACCACTTCTGTCTGTAACGCAGGATGACGTGGCCGACTAATCAAGTGCTAAACTAGTCCTGGTGCGATGGCCGACTGATCAAGTGCTATAATAATAGTCTTGGTGCGATGGCCGACTGATAAAGTTCTAAAGTAGTCTTGGTGCGATGGCCGACTGATCAAGTTCTAAACTAGTCGTGGTGCGATGGCCGACTGATCAAGTTCTAAACTAGTCATGGTGCGATGGCCGACTGATCGAGTGCTATACTAGTCCTGGTGCGATGGCCGACTGATCAAGGGCTAAACTAGTCTCGGTGCGATGGCTGACTGATCAAGGGCTAAACTATTCCTGGTGCGATGGTCGACTGATCAAGTTCTAAACTAGTCCTGGTGTGATGGCCGACTGATCAAGTGCTATACTCGGCATGGCCGACTGATCACGTGTTATACTGGGCATGGTGAGATGGCCAATTGATCAAGTGCTATGCTGGGCATGGTGCAATGGGCGACTGATCAAGCGCTATACTACTTATGGTGCGATGGTAGACTGATCAAGTGCTCTACTAGTACTGGTGCGATGACCGACTGATCAAGCGCTATACTAGTTATGGTGCGATGGCAGACTGATCAAGTGCTCTACTAGTCCTGGTGCGATGACCGACTGATCAAGTGCTACATGTATACTCGGCATGGCCGACTGATCACGTGCTACACTGGGCATGGTGAGATGGCCAACTGATCAAGTGCTATACTGGGCATGGTACAATGGGCGACTAATCAAGCGCTATACTACTTATGGTGCGATGGCAGACTGATCAAGTGCTCTACTAGTCCTGGTGCGATGACCGACTGATCAAGGGCTAAACTAGTCCTTGTGCGATGGCCGACTGATCAAGTTCTATACTAGTCCTGGTGCGATGGCCGACTGATCAAGGACTACACTAGTCCTGGTGCGATGGCCAACTGATCAAGGGCTAAACTAGTCCTGGTATGATTGCCGACTGACCAAGGGCTAAACTAGTCCTGGAGCGATGGCCGACTGATCTAGTTCTATACTAGTCATGGTTAGATTGCCGACAGATCAAGTGCTAAACTAGTCCTGGAGCGCTGGCCGACTGATCAAGTTCTAAACTAGTCCTGGTGCGATGGCCGACTGATCGAGTGCTATACTTGTCCTGGTGCGATGGCCGACTGATCAAGGGCTAAACTAGTCCCGGTGCGATAGCCGACTGATCAAGTGCTATACTAGTCCTGGTGTGATGGCCGACTGAACAAGTTCTAAACTAGTCCTGGTGCGATGGCCGACTGATCAAGTGCTATACTAGTCCTGGTGAGATGGGAAACTGATCAAGTTTTAAACTAGTCCTGGTGTGATGGCCGACTGATCAAGTTCTAAACTAGTCCTGGAGCGATGTCCCGACTGATCAAGTGCTGAACTAGTCCTGGTGTGATGGCCGACTGATCAAGTACTAAACTAGTCCTGGTGCGATGGCCGACTGATCAAGTGCTAAACTAGTCATGGTGTGATGGCCGACGACTGATCAAATCGCATGCCATAATAACTAGATGGCCATGGCCTGCATGTCGTGCCCGCCGAGGCATTTGATAGTACAAACAATTTTGTTTATTGCAACAAAGCTTTAGCCCGTTGACGTAAAAACATGCCGCACCCGCCGAGGCTTTGATAGTATACCCAAAAACTTTAACTAAAAAACACTTTAACCAAAAACTTTATTTATCCTGAATGCACACCAATGTGCCAACTATATCGCTCTGTCTGAAAGCGGGCCCAACAAAAACTTTAAGGGAAATTTCAAAGTAATTTGACCGTGACATTGGGCACATATAAATAATAATGAAAATGTGGGTGACAAATACACCGTATGTGAAGTTTCGAGTGAATTGGTGAAGCGGTTTCAGAGATATAGTGTTCTTAAAGGTACATGCCCACTCAGTAGGCACAAAATGTTCTTTATATCAGAGACATCATCTGAGACATTTTCTGGCAAAATAAACATTAATTCACCATTAATACACATATTTATTGGCATTATTATACATTTTATATCAGACGTAAATTTCCACACTGCTATCAGGGGCGATAACCGTGTTTCCTTAAAATGTTACCAAGACATTACTATTTATTTTTTGATGTGCTATGATCATACTTTATAATCTGTCGAAAACATTATTTATTCAGGGAAACACATTTAATTAGTATAAATAATTAAAAAATATCATCGCCCCATTTGCCTATGAAAATAGCCTGATATCACCGCGTGTCACTATCCAGTGAAATAAACATTACTAAATAATTATATCCATATAACGGGCACTCGTAATGTTTAGAACTGGTGGAATAGTGACAAAATTATACACTTATTTAATTCCTACAAATAACTGAGAATACACATAACTTTAATTGTTGTGCTACTGAGTGGGTATGTACCTTTAATTAGCATAAATTATTAAAAACAATAAATGCGTCTGTCGAACGCGGATACCACCTGCAGCATATTTGAGAAACTGTGACCAAGTGGTTAACCGAAAAGTGTGACGGACGGACAGACGGACGGACGGACGGTCCAAACACTATATGCCACCCGTTTCTTCGAAACCCGGTGGCATAAAAATATCATGCCTCATTTGAATATGAAAATAGCTTGATACCACTGCTAGTCATTATCAGTAAAATAAATATTACTAAATGATTATATATGGATAGCGGGCACACATCATTTTTAGAACTGGTGGAATAGTGACACAATTATACACTTATTTAATTGCTATAAAGAACAGTTTGTGCCTACTGAGTGGGCATGTACCTTTAAAAACTTTAACCTTAAATCAAAAAAATTTTAATTTAACCGGACGGATGTACGTACGTACGTATGTAGGCCAATGTGACAACTATACTGAGCAAAACTAGAAACGTCCCTCCATGTTTAAGGAAAGATTCATCAAAAACCAAAAAAAAGGGTTACTTTTAAAAATCAAAATGGAAAAACAAGTTCATTCATTTCTGTATCAAAGCCAATAAATTTCATTTGGATATCTTGTTAAATATTCGAGAGATAACCGGCCAAGGGCGGTAGGGGTCAAAATCAAAAATCACAAAAACTCAGAAATGTGTTACTTAATGTTTAGAGATGGAATTTCAATAAGTAATGTGGCAAATTCAGTAAATCTCGTTAGTACCGAGTGTGGCCACCATTTGCATGAATGCATGCAATGATCCTACGCCGCATCGACGTGACGTAACGCAATACCAGTGCGTTGGGCAAATTAAATTCCTCCATTCCCGTTGTAACGCCCGTGTAAGATCGCGAACATTGTCAATCTGATGGTTAGCTCGTGCTTTGCGGCCCAGCTCATCCCATATGTGCTCAATGGGATTGAGATCCGGGGAGACGCGGGCCATGGCATGACGTCGACGTTGTTTTGCTGTAAGTATTGAGTGGTGACCCTGGCTACGTGAGGGCGGGCATTGTCGTGCATTAATGTCACACCAGGACCATGCTGACGGATAAATGGTAAGGCATGTGCATTTAGCACATCTGCAACATAACGTTGTGCATTGATGTTGCCTGTACAACAACCAAATCTGTCTTCCGGTTTCCCATGATCGCACCCCAGACCATTACGCTCCCTCCTCCAAACCTGTTCTTCTCAACAATGCAACAATCGGTGAATCTTTCATTTTTACGCCTGTATACCCGTAATCTTCCGTCAGCATGACTAACTGTGAACCGAGATTTCATCGGTGAACAAAACTCGGTTCCAGTCAGCCCTTCTCCAGTTCAGATGACGTCGCGCCCATAACAGTCTGGCAGCACGGTGACGTTGGGTCATTATCTGACCAGTGTACGGGCGGCGTGCCCGGATTGGTTGGGCGTTACGACGTAACCGGTTGCGAATGGTCTGCCCTGAGACACCGTATCGCCTAGCAGTGACTGTGGCTGCCAATCGACGTTGACGTAAGTGCGTCAACGTAATGTAACGATCGGCTCTAGCCGTCGTTACACGAGGCCTACCAGGTCGCTGCCGGTCGTGAACAGCCCCAGTCTGCTGGTACCGGGCTGCAAGACGATCAATCGTCTTCCGACAGCAACCAAACCGAGGCGCGACCGCCCTGGCGGCCATCCCACCCGCAAGCATCCCAATTGCCTGATTTCGCTCGTTTTCGGAAAGCCGTGGCATATCGAAAACAGTGAAAAATTAAAAAAAAATTTTAATTTTCCGAATAGCCCCTATCGCATGAATTGTACGACATGAACTGAATCACCTTATCGATGACAAGTATAGCGTGCACGTGCAAAAAGTGGAAATCAACGTTCCGGTCACTGGCCGCTATGTAAACCGTGTGTATCGGCTAAACTCTACACGATCGTATTCTGAACATCGCCACGGTTTAAAATACATGTACTTTGAACATGTGGTACATACATAGACAGAGCTACACCGGCTATAAAACAGGGACGTTTCTAGTTTTGTTGAGTATATATCGCACTGTCCACATGCAGGCATGTCAAAAACTTTGAGGTAAATTTGAAAGTAATTTTACCTTGATATTGGGCACAGGGGTTGCAGGAGTTGAGCATAGAATGAAAATATGGATGATGATAAACACACATGTGAAGCTTCGAGTGAATTGGCGAAGCTGTTTCTGAGATATAGTGTTCTTAAAAACTTTAACCTACGTAAATAAAAATCAGATGGCCATGGCCCGCATGTTGAGCCCACCGAGGCATTTGATGGTGTCCGAGTATATTTATTTGAAGTTTGAATTAACGTATGTAAAAGCTTTAACGCAAATTTGAAAGTCATTTGACCTTGATCTTGGGCATGTGGGTCGCATGCGTGGGCTATAATATGAAAATATGGATGATAATAAAGAATTATCTGAAGTTTGAAGCAAATCTGGGTAAGTGTTGTGGAGATATAAGGTATGCAAAAACTTTAACTTTAAAAATTTAAAAAATTTCAAAGTCATTTGACCTTGACCTTGGGGCACAGGGGCCCGCATGAGTGGGAGACCAGAATGAATATATGGATTATGACTAATAAGCATTTGATGTTTCAAGTCAATGTGACTTAGGATATGGTATTTAAAAACATACACCGATTTCGGACGGACTGACGCACGGACGTCATTGTGATCACTAAGTCTCGCTTTCCGCAAGCAGGCTCGGCAAAAAAATACAGATGGACGTCAATGTGCAGACTATATCGCACTGTCCGCAGGCGGTCGCGACAACAATTGTTCAACCCCTTTTTAAAGGTGCAAGCCCACTCAGTAGGCTAAAAATGCTCTTTATGGGAATTAAATAAGTGCATAATTGTCACTATTCCACTACTTTAATATAAACATTACGAGTGCCCGCTATACAGATATAATCATTTGGTAATATTTATTTTACTGATAGTGACGCGCGGTGGTATCGGTATTTTCATGTGCAAATGGGGCATGATATTTTATAATTATTTATACTATTAAATTAAATGCATCAACTGGAAAAAAAATTGACAAATTATAAAGTATGATCATTGCACATCAAAAAATAAATACAGAGAATAAATAGTAATGTCCGTTAACATTTTAAGGAAACACGGTTATCGTCCCCTGATATCAATGTGGAAATTTTTCTTCTGATATAAAATGTATAATAATGCCAAACAATACGTGGGTAATGGTAAATGATTGTTTATCTGGCCAGAAAATGTCTCCGATGATGTCTCTGACATAAAGAACATTTTGTGCCTACTGAGTGGGCATGTACCTTTAACGCTAGCTCCGCCCTGTCCAGTGAGACCTATGCATGTGTTAAGTTTCATAAAAAATATTAGCAAAGGGTGTTCGCGTTATGCTCCGGACAAATCAGTGCGCGAAAAAACAAAGGGAGATAACTAAACTAGAAAAATGTGTTCATAGAACACGGATACCCCACATATCGCTTTGATAGTAAACAAGGCAAAATTCCAGTGTCCAAAAGGGAGAGATAATCCATGACACGGGGTTCGAATCAAAAATCGAAATAAACTTTCCGATCTACTCATCAGAAGGAAGCTACATATCAAATTTTCAGTGCTGTAGCTATTACAAAAGTTTTACGAGTTACAAGGCAAAATTTTCAAATTCTAATTAAAAAAGAGGGAGATAATCCATGACTCGGGGGTCGAATGAAAATAAACTTTGCAAATCTACTCATCATAAGGACATACCAAGTTTCAGGTGTGTAGCTATTAGGGTTTAAAAGTTTTACGAGCTACAAGACAAAATTGGAAAATTCTAACTTGAAAAGGGGGAGATAATCCATGACCATGGGGTCGAATCAAACATACATGTACCAAGTTTCAGGTATGTAGCTATTACGGTTTAAAAGTTTTTCGAGTTACTAGGTTGGTGACAGACGGAAGAACGGACAAGGTCAAGGGTAACACTAAATGCCCCCTCCTCTATCGTGGTGAGGCAAAAGTTGTCATATACAAGTAACTTACCTTAATTTATCAGTTACACATCAGACGATGAATGAACTTTAATTCTGGTGTAGAATATTAAAGTTATTCATTATATTCAATAGTGCTGCTTTGACATGACGTGAAATTAAAACATGCATGACATGATCTGGAAGAAAAAACAACAGACCAAGCACGCATATTCAGAATCACGTCTGTCGGTTCTTATCCAGCTCCGATTTCTGTCACCTGTCCACAAAATCCAGAATCCAACATTGTCGCAAATTTAATCCTCTATGTTGGTGTACGTTAGAACAAAATGCCACTTAGTATATTATCCAATCCATTGTAATCTCTTGTTTCTCTAAATAAATTGCGTCCAACAATTCCCTGTAGCTGCTATCGTGATAAAAAATGTTAAAGGTTCCGTCAGCGCCTCACATATTGATCTTAATATCCACCATTTTGATTCCAAGTACCAGAATAATGATGTTTCCATGCGCCGTCGTAGTGTTATCTGTCAGATTCCGTTGTTTATTTGATCAAATTGATGGACAAATTTGTGTCCGCTAATGTCGCCAAGAGCATAATCTGTGACGTTGACTGTAATAATTTGGCATAACTTCTAGCTTGTGAATTTTTTTTTTGGTTGAATGAAGTGATCACTATGGTGAATAAGTGTGTATTTGTGCCCGGTTTGCTCAGCAGGTAGAGCGATGGTGTGGTAAACCAGAGATCCCCGGTTCGATTCCGGGCTGGTGCACATCTTTCTCACCCTGTGACATTTAGCGCCCAACGTAGTTGCGGGAAGTAACTCTGCAGAATACTCCCGCATCGTCCGTACCGAGAGTTTATAATGGTGCTCTCCGTAGGTTTCCCCTGCAAAGTACCAAATCACATCTGATTTGCACTTCAACTGTTAATTGCGACATATTTTCTGTATTTTTCAATTGAAATAAATGTCAGTATTATACTTATTCATTTTCTGTGTAATAAGTACAGAAAAATATGTCACAATTAACAGCTAAAGCGCGAATGAGATCCGATTCGGTACTCTGCAGGAAAAACCTATGGAGCACCGGAACTCTGGGTACGGACGATAATTGAGTATTATGTTGCCCAACAAAGGACCGCGACTGATAAATACTCCCAAATTGTACCCAAACATATGGAATTCGGAGACAAAAATTAAACATAGAATTCGAGGACGAATTTCAATTTGGCGGAGAATAATGTCACAGTACGCAACTGACCATGGGGATGAAGTGTGTATGATCTGTGCCTTGTTAGCTTGCTCGGTAGAGTCATGGGCATGGTACGGTAAACATGAGGTCCCTGGTTCGATTCCGGGCCGTTATTTATCTTTCTCACTCTGTGACACAAGTAAACCGTTTTATTTTAAATAAATGGCTATCACCGGAATAAATATTATCTTCACAAAATTTGAATCGGGCCAATAGAAATCAACAGCTAGAACAGAACGTTTGCAGTAATATAAATCTAATTCCAAAATAAATTTTTAATATTTTATTTTTATGATCAGGTTTCGAAAATTAAAATATGCTTTTCTTTTAAAATTATTATCAATATGTTCACCATGTTATTATGGTTAATATGCAATTCACAGTCTCCTTGCAGCTTGAAATTGAAAGACATTATGAAAAGTTGTATTGATCTCAGAAATTGTCATGTCGACTATAGGATCGCGTCGAAATAATGTCAACATAATAGGAAAACGTAATTTGATACCGACGAAAAAGTAAACAAAACGAAAATTGATGCTTTGTTTTGCTATATTATACCGTAGACCACACATTATCATTTGATTTTATATGAAAATAAATATATTGTCAGCATGGTGGTGTCTATTAATGTGTTCTTGATATTCGGAACGGCAGTGAGTGAGTGACGACATTTTGTTTTGTCCAAGAAATTGTCAAGGTCAATGTTTCACTGTTTGTCTCGCAATAACCCGCCGATTTATATTGCGCACCAAAAAAACAGATCACAAATACCGCTGACTTTCTAGGGTAGTCACTTTGAATTAGATGGGATAAAATTTTGGATTGGAACACGGATACGTTTGTCAACTATTTCGATTTTATTGCCGCATTGGTTAAGCAGAGCGGTCCGCTGGTAATACCGCAGAGCGCAGCGTAAAGCGGTCATTCTTTCGCAGTTGACAGAAACAATGGAGCGTAAATTGCAATTAAAAGCGGAGCGCAGCGCGAACTGAGCTATAAGTATTGCAATTCCGCAACCAACTCTTTGGACCGCGGTCACATGATTGCAGTCCGATTGCGGTCCGATTGCGGTCCAATTGCAATTAATTGGAACGCGAATTGCAATCCTGCGCTCCAGGAATTGCAATTCGCCTGGTAAGAGAACCGCGGGCCACTCTGTATGTACTTGTACAGGTAATATATGGGATGTATTACTAAACCCATTGACCCGCTTTAAATGACCGTGGCTGTTGGTGGGTGGTGGTCGGGCGAACGAGACGGCGTTAATTAAGAATAGGGGTCCCTCCTCATAGGAATCACTATTTTCCTCGTTTGGCCCTCCGGTACACTTTTAGCTCACCTGAGCGAAGCTCGTGTGAGCTATTGTTACCGCAATGTGTCCGTCCGTCCACCGTCGTCCGTCCGTGGACATTTTCAAGTCTTTTCCTCAGTAACCATTGGGCCTATAGTCACCAAACTTCATGGTCACCAAACTTCATGGTCATGGTCCTTAGGTAGGGGGATTATAAAATTGTTAAAATGACGTCATTACGTAATCAAAGATGGCCGCCGCCTAAAAATGGCACAAATTCTTCAAAAATCTTCTTCTCAAGAACCGCCAACCGGATTTCGACAAAACTTGGTAGGAATGATTGATGTACAATGCTCTTTCAAAGTTGTTAAACCGGGGTCAAAAATGGGCATGGCCATTGGGGTCAAATTTTATTTTTGACCGAATATGGTCGTCATATATCAAATCGAAGGTATCAACGAGGCGATCATTGTCGTGCATTTTTTTGTCGAAATTTGATGGTTATGTCATCCACGATGGCCGCCGAAATGTCAAAAGGTCGTTCTTTTATTAGAGATTTCAAAATTATTCTTCACATGAACCGCTTGCGCCATGGTTGAGCAACTTAAAAGTTATGGTCCATGGGTGAAGCCTTTTCATATTTGTTAAAATGGAGATCATCGCTAATCCAAGATGGCCGCTATCTAAAAATAGCACAAATTCTTCAAAAATCTTCTTCTCAAGAACCGCCAACCAGATTTCTACAAAATTGGTAGGAATGATCGATGTACAATGCTCTTTCAAAGTTGTTAAAATGGTGACCACGGGGTCAAGAATGGGCGTGGGCTCAAATTGGGGCCAAATTTTATTTTTGTCCAAATATGGTCATGTCATCTATCAAATCGAAGGTATCAACAAGGCGATTGCTCTGGTGCATTTTTTGTCGAAATCGGATGGTTATGTCATCCAAGACGGCCGCCGAAAGGTCAAAAGGTCGTTCTTTTATAGAGATTTCAAAATTCTTCTTCACATGAACCGCTTGGCCCATGGTAGCCAAACTTAAAAGTTATGGTCCATGGGTGAAGCCTTTTCAGATTTGTTAAAATGCAGGTCATCGCTAATCCAAGATGGCCGCCGTCTATAAATAGCATACATTCTTCAAAAATCTTCTCATGAACCGCTACCGGATGTCGATGAAACTTGGTAGGAATGATCGATGTTAAAATGTTGTTAAAGTTGTTAAAATGGTGAACCCGGGGTCAAAAATGGGCGTGGCCCGTGGGGTCAAAATTTGGGTCAAATTTTATTTTTGACCAAATATGGTCATGTCTATATCAAATCGAAGGTATCAAAGAGGCAATCGCTCTAGTACATTTTTTGTCGAAATTGGTGGGTCATGTCATCCGAGATTGTCGTCGAAACATCAAAGGGTCGTTCTTTAATAAATATTTCAAACGTCTTGTAGTCGTGAACCGCTTGGCCGATATTGGCCAAACTTCACGGTAATGGTTATTGGATCGAGCCTTTTCATTTTTGTTTAAATGGTGGTCATCGCGAAATCAAAGTTGGCCGCTGTTGAAAAGTATGTCAAATTCTTAAAAAATCTTCTTCTCGCAAACTACCCGGCCGATTTTTACGAAACTTGGTATGAATGATCGATAGTTAACTCTGGTTCAGATTCCTGCAATTGGTGGACCCCGGGTCAAAAGTGGGCGGGCAGTAGGGGTCAAGTACGGGTCAAATGTCACATTTGACCGAATATGGTCATGTCGTATATTAAATCGCAGGTATCGACGAGACGGTCACTCTGGAGCTTTTTTTGGGTCAAAATCAGGTAAATACGGTATCCTTGAAGGCCGCCGAATGGTCAAAAGGTCGTTCTTTCAATATAGATTACAAACGTCTTCTTCTCGTGAATCACTTGGCCAATATTGGCCAAACTTCACAGTAATGGTCAGTGGGTCAAGCTTTTTCATTTTTGTTAAAATGATGGCCATCGCGAAATCCAAGATGGCCGCCATTGAAAAGTAGGTCAAATTCTCAAAAAATCTTCTCACGAACCGCCAGGCCAATTTCGACGAAGCTTGATATGAATGATTGATAGTTAACGATGTTTCAGAAATGGTGACCCCCGGGTTAAAAATGGGCGGGGCAGGAGGGGTCAAGTAGCGGTCAAATTTCACATTTGACCGAATATGGTCATGTCATATATCAATTTGAAGGTATGGACGAAACAATCACTTAGGAGCATTTTTTTGTCGAAATAAGATGACCACATCATCCAACATGGCCGCCGAAAGGTCAAAATGCCGTTCTTTTATTAGAGATTTCAAACATCTTCTTCATACAAACCGCTTGGCCATTGGTAGCAATTGGTAAAGCCATTTCAGTTTTGTTAAAATGGCGGTCGTCGTTAATCCAAGATGGCCGCCGTCTAAAAATAGCATAAATTCTTTAAAAATCTTCTCACAAACCACCAGACCGATTTCGACGAAACGACAGGAATGATCGATGTACAATACTTTTTCAAAGCTGTTAAAATGGTGACCTCTGGGTCAAAAATGGGCATGGCCCGGGGGATCAAATAAGGGTCAACTTTTTTTACGGAATATGGTTATATAATAGTTAAAATCCTAGGATTGCAATAAAAAGTAAGCTGGAAGCATCCTGTTGTGGTCTCCAAACCTCTCAAAGTTTTGTAAGATATATCTGTACATATCGCGAGAAAACCCTACCCTGCTGACTTCTCAAGTTTGTCGCATTGACATACTGTGCCTGTCATGGGCTTATTTTGATGTATATGTAGTGACAACTTTACATACCAGTATTTGCTCGATTTTTGTGACATTGCACCACAGGTTAGCGATATAGGGCCATCATGGCCCTCTTGGTATATTTGGCTCTTTTGATACCTAGCTGGAGTTGTATTGGGTTGTTGCCCATTATAAGAGTTGTTAGATTATTACTGATCCTACTGCTTTTGGGAGGGGCCAAGTGATTCTGGTGTGGCGAGGACCTGGCATCAGCTCAGGTTTATTCTGATTTCAGGGCTGAATATATAGTTTTGTTAGTATAAATATTCAGTTCTGATTTTGGGATTTTCCCCCCATTTGTACATGTACATTGTACTTGAAAATGTACATGTACTTGTACAGTTAATGTATGGGATTTAGTACTAAACCCATGTATGGGATTTAGTACTAAACCCATAGACCCGGACGTAAATGACCTTAGCTGTTGATAGGCCGTTAAACCCCAACAAACAAACAAAATATTAAAAAATGATTATATCTGTATAGCGGACACTCGTAATTTTTAGAACTTGTGGAATAGTGACAATTATAATTCCTATGAAGAACATTTTGTGTACACTGCGTTGGCATGTACCTTTAATGAATGCATCAACCTAATTGATATGACACCACGGACACAAATGACAGCACATTGATTAAAATGACATAAAATACGCACAACAGTACTTAAACTAACACGCATATTATGTTGCTAGTAAAACGACATAACCAAAAACATCACTAGAATATACATTGTATAGCTAATACTGTTTCATTGCATATTATAGCTAATGGATGTTAGATACATAATTCTTTCAAAATTTGGTATATTCAGTCGGATTACATGCTTTTCACCATTGGTCACATTTTGTATGCCCCACCACGATAGTGCAGGTGGGCATTTAGTGTTGCTCTTGTCTGTCTGTCCGTCCGTCACCAACCTTGTATGTCATAAAACTTTTAAAACGTAATAGGTACAGACCTGAAACTTGGTATGTAGCTTCCTTCTGATGAGTAGATGCACAAAGTTGATTTGAAATTGTTGATTCGGTCCCTGGGTCATGGATTACATTGTATCTGACCCCCCCCCCCTCCCCCCTCCCCCTTTTCGACTTAGAATTTGGCAATTTTGCCTTGTAAGTCGTAAAACCTTTAAACCATACTAGCTACAGAAGTGAAACTTGGTGTGTAGCTTCCTTATGATGAGTAGATGTGCAAAGTTTATTTTGATTTTTGATTCGGGTCATGGATTATCTCCCTCTTTTCGACTTAGAATTTTCCAATTTTGCCTTGTAGCTTGTAAAATATGTAACCCCAATAGCTACACACCTGAAACTTGATATGTCGCTTCCTTACGATGAGTAGATGCGCAAAGTTTATTTCAATGTTTTATTCGACCCCCAGGCTCATGGATTATCTCCTCCTTTTTGACTTAGAATTTAATATGGCTGGTCTTTGTTCACAGGTTTGACTGTACATGGATAACCGGCTAGATATACTGATATGGTAAAATAATCAGGAATTAATTCTTGTCAATATGGAAGGTTCTGCTAAGTACATGCTTATCAAGATCCTTGTACATGTATAAGCTAGTTGTATGTATGTTACTTAAGAAAGTGATACAGAATTTCTATATAAATATTTTTTATTCAACATTGTACCTTTTCTGAATATTTATTCTGTTGATCATGCCATCTATCATCTCAACCGTCGCACCCACAGAATAACACTTAAATGACCCATTATGTCATATTAAGGTTTTCTTTAACCAATACATTTGTCTAAATACAAGATCGGGTCTGTTGAACCTGCCTAAAATGACATTTGAACCTGCCTAAAATGATGACCTTATATATTGTTTGGATGTTAAACACAAATAAATCATATCAAATATCTCCTTATGCTACAAAGATTGGCACGAGTTATGACAATTATGAGTTAGCAAGGTATAAACTTCTGCATGACTCACTTAGTAACATCAGGAATTGAAAATAATTGACTATGATGAATGTTGTTATGTGTGGTTTAAAGTTGTGATGTGACTCGACTCCAGCTGAAATCTTGTACAACACATATTTCTGAATACAAAAAATCTTGTACAACAGCACGTAATTCTGAATGAAATTAATTGTCTGAATATAATTTTCATTGTATTATCTAATATTAACCCTTAGACCGCTTGTAACACACAACAATTGTTGTCTGCTCTTGCTATTATATCTTGCCTTATTTCTCAATAAAAACATAGTTTGACAGCACTTTAGAATCATTTCCAATGGAAATGATTCAGAAGTGCTGTTACACCATGTTGTAAATTATTCTTAAGTGATGTCAAAGTATGCTTTTTGATGATTAAAATGGAAAATAGAAAATAATCAGCAGACGACAGAAAATTAAGATAGTGGTGTAAGGGTTAACCATTTTATTGTACATTTATTTTTGTTTAAATGTATATATACATTGATGTTATTCACAAATCGTTATCAATAAACGACTTCAGTATGGCTTATAGCTTCAGTATGGCTTATAGCTACAATATACTTACTATTTATCACATTACTTTGGCCATCTATTTTTATGCCACCGTGTTTCGAAGAAACGGGTGGCATATAGTGTTTGGACCGTCCGTCTGTCCGTCTGTCCGTCCGTCCGTCCGTCACACTTCGGTTAACCAATTTCTCACAGATTCTCAAATATGCTGCAGGTGGCATCCGCGTTCGACAGACACATTTCTTGTTAGACATATTTCTGGATAATCACCTGGGGTTATGTAGATAATTATAATGAAATATTGCTAACTATTCGACTGATATAACTTACTGGGGATGTAGATCCAGATAAACTGGCTCATAGCGAGCTATCTCATCAGGATCTGCACATTTTTGTCACGCCGCTTGCGGAAAGCGCGATATAGTCGTCACTTTGGCGTACGTGGGTGGTGGTCGGGCGAATGAGATGGCGTACATTAACGGTATGGGTTCCTCCTTATAGGAACCAAGATGTGCCTGGTTTGGCCCTCAGGTACGTTTCTTTGGCTCTTTAGTTGCCTGTGAGTTGAATTGGGTTATTGCCCATTATAAAAGTAGTAAGATTATTACTGATCCTACTGCTTTTGGGAGAGGCCAAGTGATTCTGGTGTGGCGAGGACCTGGCATCAGATCAGGATCATTCTGATTTCAGGGCTGAATATATAGTTTTGTTATTGTAAATATTCAGTTCTGATTTTGGGATTTTCCCCCCATTTGTACATGTACTTGTACAGGTAATATATGGGATTTAGTACTAAACCCATTGACCCGGCCTTAAATGACCTTAGCTGTTGATAGGCCGTTAAACCCCAACAAACAAACAAACAAACGTACATGTGTCCGGTTAAAGTTTTTGGTTTAAATTTTTTGGTTTAAAGTTTTTCGTTGTACTATGTCTCTTTTGTTAGTGTCCATGGCTCGCCCCAAGGCGCAACATGCAGACCGCGGCCATCTAGTTTCCTTACTGGTGCATGTATATCGAAAATGCAGAATTGGGGGTTAGGGTTAGGGTTAGCCAAAAACGCAGAATTATCTACCCTGTTTATCACAGTTTCTGGCAGTATGTATGTACTTGAATATAATGCACGTTTTTGGAAAGTTCTTCAAATAAAATGGTGCGATTGATTGACATATAAGACACGCTATGTTATTTTGTACCTAAGAACATAGTGCGATTTTTCATGAAAAAATATTTACAAAATGTATATTTTCTGTATTTTAGACTTCGAAAGTTGACAAAATTTTCATACCAAATGTGGAATCGCATTTGCCATAAAAAATACTTCATCTTTCGACATCATTTACAGAAAAGACCACAGTTTATCCAAATATATTTTATGAACAATCGCACATGTTCTTATGTACACAAATTGGGTGGGTTGCAGGTGGGAGCACGCGATGGGTAATTTAACGATCGGGGTTCATCCTTACCGGAATTCCGACTGGAGACCTGGTTTGGCCCTCACATACGTCTTTGGAATTTTGTACGTGACAGTTGAATCTGGTTAAATACCCCTTTAGTATGTGAGTATTACGATATTCGTAATCCTATTTTAGGGGAAGGGGCCAAGTGACTTGGTGTGGTATAGACCTGGCACCAGGTTAGGTTATTCTAATTTTAGGGCTGAATATATTTGTTCTCGATGTAAATAATGTGTTCTGATTTTGGGATCTTCCCCCCCCCCCCCAATGCAGCAGGATTATCTCCCACATTTCGACTTACAATTATAGGTCGTAAAACATTTAAACCGTACTAGCTACACACCTGAAACTTGGTATGTAGCTTCCTTATCACGAGTAGATGCGCAAAGTTTATTTTGATTTTTAGCTCGACTATTCGAAGAATAAGTAGAGCTTATGTTGTCACCCCGGCGTCGGCGTCGGCGTCACCGTCACGCCTTGGTTAAGGTTTTTAGTCAAGCTTAGTATATTGGAATACTAACTTGGTCCCTACACCCACCATACTTTGGTACAACTTCATCTCCTAATGATGTACATCAATAACCCCTGATCTATATTTGACCTTCACCTACATTTCCTCTTGAATTACTTGGTTAATTCCCTTGGTTAAGGTTTTTAGTCAACCTTGGTTAAGATTTTTAGTCAAGCTTGTATATGGAATACTACTGGCCCTACACCCACCATACTTGGACAACTTCATCTCCTAGTGATGTACATCAATAACCCCTGATCTATATTTGACCTTCACCTACATTTCCTCTTGAATTACTTGGTTAATTCCCCTTGGTTAAGGTTTTTAGTCAACCTTGGTTAAGGTTTTTAGTCAAGTTTGTATATGCAATACTATTGGCCCTACACCCACCATACTTGGACAACTTCATCTCCTAGTGATGCACATCAATAACCCTGATCTATATTTGACCTTGACCTATATTTCCTCTTGAATTACTTACTTAATTCCCCTTGGTTAAGGTTTTTAGTCAACCTTGGTTAAGGTTTATTTTCAAGCTTGTACATTGAATACTATTGTGCATCCACACACCATACTTCGACAACCTTTTCTCATAGGTATGTACATCAATAACCCCTGATCTATATTTGACCTTGACCTACATTTCCTCTTCAATTACTTACTTAATTCCTTTTGGTTAAGGTTTTTAGTCAACCTTCTATATGGAATACTATTGGTCCTACACCCACCATACTTGGACAACTTCATCTCCTAGTGACGTACATGAACAACGCCTGATCTATATTTGACCTTCACCTACATTTAACATTGAATTACTTACTTAATTCCCCTTGGTTAAGGTTTTTACTCGACCTTGGTTAAGCTTTTTACTCAAGCTTGTACATGGAATACTATTGTGCATACAGACACCATAATTGGACAACCTTTTCTCATAGTGATGTACATCAATAACCCCTGATCTATATTTGACCTTGACCTACATTTCCTCTTGAATTACTTACTTAATTCTCTTTGGCTACGGTTTTTACTCAAGCTTGTAGATGGAATACTCATGGCCCTACACCAACCATACTTGGACAACTTCATCTCCTAGTGATGTACATCAGCAACCCCTGACCTATATTTGACCTTGACCTACATTTAACCTTAAATTACTTACTTAATTCCCCTTGGTTAAGGTTTTTACTCAACCTTGGTTAAGGTTATTAGTCAAGCTTGTAGATGGAATACTAATTGTGCATACATACACCATACTGGATAACTTTTTCTCATAGGGATGTACATCAATAACCCCTGACCTTTATTTTACCTTCACCTACATTTAACCTTGACTTACTTGGTTAATGTTTATAGTCAAGCTTGTATATGGAATACTTCTGGGCCTACATCAACCATACTTGGACAATAATCCCTGACCTATATTTGACCTTGACCTACTTTTATCCTTGGATTACTTAGTTATCTCCCTTGGTTACGGTTTTTACTCAAGCTTGTATATGGAATACTCCTGGCCTACAGCAACCATACTTGGAAAACCACGCACCTACGTCCAAGGTCAAGGTCACTGTTGAAGGTCAAAGGTCAAACCTATTGAAATTCCCTTCCGTTCTATATCTTCTACACCGATTGCATGGGATTATCAAATGGCTTGGCACAAATGTTTCTCATGATGAGAAGGTGTTTCGCGATCAATAACCACGCACCTACGTCCATGGTCAAGGTCACAGTTGAAGGTCAAAGGTCAAACCTATTGAAATTCACTTCCGCTCTATATCTTCTACACCGATGCATGGATTATCAAATGCCTTGGCACAAATGTTTCTCAGGATGAGAAGGTGTGTCGCGATCAATAACCACGCAACTACGTCCAAGGTCAAGGTCACAGTTGAAGGTCAAAGGTCAAACCTGTTGAAATTCCCTTCTGCTCTATGTCTTCTACACTGATGCATGGATTATCAAATTGCTAACCACGCACCTACGTCCATGGTCACAGTTGAAGGTCAAAGGTCAAACCTATTGAAATTCCCTTCCGCTCTATATCTTCTACACCGATGCATGGATTATCAAATGGCTTGGCACAAATGTTTCTCATGATGAGAAGGTGTGTCCCAATCTATAACCACGTACCTACGTCCAAGGTCAAGGTCACAGTTGAAGGTCAAAGGTCAAACCTATTGAAATTCCCTTCCGCTCTATATCTTCTACACCGATGCATGGATTATCAAATGCCTTGGCACAAATGTTTCTCAGGATGAGAAGGTGTGTCTCGATCAATAACCATGCACCTACGTCCAATGTCAAGGTCATAGTTGAAGGTCAAAGGTCAAACCTATTGAAATTCCCTTCCGCTCTATATCTTCTACACCGATGCATGGATTATCACACTATGCCCAGGGTCAAGGTCACAGACTTGATGCGTTTGAAACATAAACGCTCGGCTAAATGGCTTATAATCAAAAATGCCTCGTTTTCTTTGGCTGCCAGTGGGGGTATTCGTGTGCCGACAGGCCACATTTCTAGTTTCCCTTGGTTAATGTTTTTAGTCGACCTTGGTTAAGGTTTTTACGCAGGCCGCAGCCACCTTCTTTGTCAAGCTATGTGTACATCGACAACCCTCGTAGTCGAGCTATGCTGTTCTCCTACAGCTCTTGTTTATTAGAGTCCGAGGTCATGGATTATCTCCCCTTCTGTTTGACTTAGAATTTTCAAATTTTGGCTTGTAAGTCGTAAAACCTTTAAACCGTAATAGCTACAGACCTGAAACTTGGTATGTTACTTCCTCGTGATGGGTAGATGGGGAACGTTTATTTCAATGTTTGATTCGACCCCCGGGTCATGGATTATCTCCCCCATTTGGACTTGGAATTTTGCCTCGTTTATTATCAAATCTTTATGTGGTTTAGTTTTATTTTCATTAAAACTTAATTTTATAGGCCGATGTCTGTAAATTATTCGTCTATAGCATGTGATCTTCATTATTGTATTTCTCAACTTAGTCACAATGTTTCAAACAATGTTTCAAACAGCTATTTAAATTGTGGATTATATTCCTGCCGTTGCCTAACCCAAATTTTCTGTCTGTAACGCAAAGCCACTTATACTGTACTTGAACATGTACATTTACTTGTACAGGTAATACATGGGATTTAGTACTAAACCTGTTGACCCGGCCTTAAATGACCTTAGCTGTTGATAGGCCGTTCAACCCAAACAAACGAACAAAACCTGCGTTACAGACAGAAAATTCGGGTTAACCATTCCCTTGTATATAATTATGTTCGTGTTTAAATTTCTGACATTCTTGTGAATCTTGTTGGCATGTCAAACCTACGGAAGCATGGAGGGGACATGTGTTTTAGCTCACCTGAGCAAAGCTCATGTGAGCTATTGTTACCGCAATGTGTCCGTCGTCCTCCGTCGTCCTCCGTCGTCCATCGTCGTCCGTGAACATTTTCAAACGTCTTCGCCTCGGTAACCATTGGGCATATAGTCACCAAACTTCATGGTCATGGTCGTTATGTAGGGGTATTGCAAAATTGTTAAAATGACGTCATTATGTAATACAAGATGGCCACCGTCTAAAAATAGTACACATTCTTTAAAAATCTTCTCAAGAACCTCCAACCGGATTTCGACAAAACTTGGTAGGAATGATTGATGTACAATGCTCTTTCAAAGTTGTTAAAATGGTGACACCGGCTTCAAAAATAGGTGTGGCCCGTGGTGTCAAATTGAGGTCAAAATTGAAGGTATCAATGAGGCGATCACTCTGGTATATTTTTTGTTGAAATCGGATGGTTATGTCATCCAAGATGGCCGCCGAAAGGTCAAAAGGTTGTTCTTTTATTAGAGATTTCAAAATTCTTCTTCACATGAACCGCTGAGCCCATGGTAGCCAAACTTAAAAATTATAGTCCTTGGGTGAAGCCTTTTCAGATTTGTTAAAATGGAGGTCATTGCTTATCCAAGATGGCCGCCGTCTAAAAATAGCATAAATTCTTCAAAAATCTTCTCATGAACCGCTCGCCGGATTTCGACGAACCATGGTAGGAATGATCGATGTACAATGCTCTTTCAAAGTTGTTAAAATGGTGACCCCGGGGTCAAAAATGGGCGTGGCCCGTGGGGTCAAATTGGGGTCAAATTTTATTTTTGACTGAATATGGTCATATTTAATACCAAATCGAAGGTATCAATGAGGCGATCACTCTGGTGCATTTTGTGTTGAAATCGGATGGTTATGTCATCCATGATGGCCACCGAAGTTCAAAAGTTTGTTATTTTATTAGAGATTTCAAAATTCTTCTTCACATGAACCGCTTGGCCCATGGTAGCCAAACTTAAAAGTTATGGTCCATGGGTGAAGCCTTTTCAGATTTGTTAAAATGGAGGTCATCGCTAATCCAAGATGGCCGCCGTCTAAAAATAGCATAAATTCTTAAAAAATCTTCTCGTGAACCGCTAGCCGGATTTCGACGAAACTTGGTAGGAATTATCGCTGTACAATGCTCTCTCAAAGTTGTTAAAATGGTGACCCCGGTGTCAAAAATGGGCGTGGCCCTGTGGGGTCAAATTGGGGTCAAACTCATGAACTCAATGTCACATTCTCCTCTGGTGTTCATGGAGTCAGGTGAGCAAATTAGGGCCATCATGGCCCTCTTGTTGTTATTCAGAACAGAACAAACCTGTATTGGATTAAATACATCTCTGGCCATTCCAGTGATCACTGATAAGTGATGACAAATGCAGTATTCTTGTGGTTAACATAGTTGTAATAACATTAGTTGGTAAGCAGAGCCTAGCTGTACTAAACAAAGCAATAGTCTATACTTTCCGGTACCCAGTGGGTGGTGGTGGGGCGAATGTGACGGCGTAAATTAACGGTAGGGGTTCCTCCTTATAGGAATCACAATTTGCCTGGTTTGGATCTCAGGTGCGTTTGTATCTTTGGCTCTTTTGTTACCTGGGAGTTGAAGTGGGTTATTGCCCATTATAAAAGTAGTAAGAGTATTACTGATCCTACTGCTTTTGGGTGGGGCCAAGTGATTTTGGTGTGGCGAGGACCTGGCATCAGATCAGGATTATTCTGATTTCAGGGCTGAATATATAGTTTTGTTATTGTAAATATTCAGATAATTTAGGCGTGTTTTTCTTTTATTCATGCCGTGGCCACAAGATAATTTAGGCGTGTTTTTATTATGTCCCCGCCACCGAATGGTGAGGGGGGCATATAGTGTTACCGGCGTCCGTACGTACGTAACGTCCGTACGTCCGTACGTCCGTACGTCCGTACGTACGTCCGTACGTCCGTACGTCCGTACGTACGTACGAAACCTTAACGCTCGGGTAAATGGCTTATAATTGCTGTTTCCTTGCTCGGATCTGCTGGACATTTCACACACGCATTGCTCCAATGGTCCTCTACCACCCTGTGACAAATCCACATTCGTGCCACCCCCGCTAAGCCCAGGGTCAAGGTCACAGACTTGGTGCGTTCAAAATCTTAACGCTGGGTAAATGCCTTATAATTTCTGTTTCCTTGCTCGGATCTGCTTGACATTTCACACACGCATTGCTCCAATGGTCCTCTACCGCCCTGTGACAAATCCACATTCGTCCCGCCCCCGCTAAGCCCAGGGCCAAGGTCACAGACTTGGTGCGTTCGAAACCTTAACGCTGGGTAAATGCCTTATAATTTCTGTTTCCTTGCTCCGATCTGCTTCACATTTCACACACGCATTGCTCCAATGATCCTCTGCCACCCAGTGACAAATGCACATTCATGCCGCCCCCGCTAAGCTCAGGGTCAAGGTCACTGACTTGGTGCGTTCGAAACCTTAACGCTAGGTAAATGCCTTATAATTTATGTTTCCTTGCTCCGATCTGCTTCACATTTCACACACGCATTGCTCCAATGGTCCTCTACCGCCCTGTGACAAATCCACATTCGTCCCGCCCCCGCTAAGCCCAGGGCCAAGGTCACAGACTTGGTGCGTTCGAAACCTTACCGCTAGGTAAATGCCTTATAATTTCTGTTTCCTTGCTCCGATCTGCTTCACATTTCACACACACATTGCTCCAATGGTCCTCTGCCACCCTGTGACAAATGCACATTCATGCCGCCCCCGCTAAGCCCAGGGTCAAGGTCACAGACTTGGTGCGTTCGAAACCTTAACGCTAGGTAAATGCCTTATAATTTATGTTTCCTTTCTCCGATCTGCTTCACATTTCACACACGCATTGCTCCAATGGTCCTCTGCCACCATGTGACAAATCCACATTTGTGCCGCCCCCGCTAAGCCCAGAGTCAAGGTCACAGACTTGGTGCGTTTGAAACCTTAACGCTGGGTAAATGCCTTATAATTTATCTTTCGTTGCTCCGATCTGCTTCACATTTCACACACGCATTGCTCCAATGGTCCTCTGCCACACTGTGACAAATCTACATTCGTGCCGCCCCCGCTAAGCCCAGGGTAACGGTCACAGAATTGGTGCGTTCGAAACCTTTTCGTTGGGTAAATGCCTTATAATTTCTGTTTACATGCTCGGATCTGCTTCATATTTCACACACTCATTGCTCCAATGGTCCTCTGCCACCCTGTGACAAATCCCTATTCGTGCCGCCCCCGCCAAGCCCAGGGTCAAGGTCACAGACTTGGTGCGTTCGAAACCTTAACGCTGGGTAAATGCCTTATAATTTATCTTTCCTTGCTCGGATCTGCTGCACATTTCACACACGCATTCATCCAATGCTCCTCTACTGCCCTGTGACAAATCCACATTCGTCCCGCCCCCGCCAACCCCAGGGTCAAGGTCAAAGACTTGGTGCGTTCGAAACCTTAACGCTCGGGTAAATGGCTTACAATTTCGATTTCCTTCCTCGGATCCGTCCGTCCGTCCGTCCGTCCGTCCGTCCGTCCGCCCGCCCGCCCGCCCGCCCGCCCGCCACACTTTTCGGTTAACCAATTTGTCACAGTTTCTCAAATATGCTGCAGGTGGCATCTGCGTTCGACAGACGCATTTCTTGTAATTTCTGTTTCCTTGCTCGGATCTGCTTCACATTTCACACAATCATTGCTCCAATGGTCCTCTACCTACCACATTCGTCCTGCCCCCACTAAGCACAGGGTCAAGGTCACATACTTGGTGCGTTTGAAACCTTAACGCTCGGGGTAAATGGCTGGTAATTTATGTTTCCTTGCTCAGATCTGCTTCACATTTCACACACGCATTGTTCCAATGCTCCTCTACCGCCCTGTGACAAATCCACATTCGTTCCGCTCCCACTAAGCCCAGGGTCAAGGTGCGTTCGAAACCTTAACTCTCGGGTAAATGACTTATAATCAAATATGCCTCGTTTTCTTTGGCTGCCAGCGGGGGCATTCGTGTGCCGACAGGCCACATTTCTAGTTTTATTTATGTCGTGGTCAAGAGATAAATAAAAAAAACCACATGATTTATGTCGTGGCCGCGAGATATTTATCCGTGTTCCCTCCAGCTTCCGTACAAACCTATTGGTTTGGTGTTTTCGGCCATGTTGAAGGATCTCTTATATATGTATATACTATGATTGCTCTCTCTATACATGTGATTTGAAGGCTCTGTTTTGTTCAAATATAGTATATCTGTGCAACTATAAATCATATTAACCTGAACACAGCTATGCTTGTTTATCATCCTGCATACTTTTGTATGGTGTCCAGCACATGCTGCCCGCATGTCCAAGGTCAAATAACCGGAAGGTTGATTAGCCTAATTAGACCGGCTAACTATGTATACTTTACTAATCTGTAGCGGATTTCTCCAAAATCTATTCCAGCTAAGTGCATTTGGAGGGAGTCATTATTTATTAGCGTATTTAATACATGATCACAGCTATTGTTTTGATTAAAACTAGTTTATTTCATTACATAAAATAATAGTACTGTATGAATACGTTGAAAATGATCCCTCTCAAATTGCAATTACCTAGATTAGAGATTATGGTGAAATCCGCTACAGATATGTTCACGAGAGACAAAAGGAATGGACCCTCATCACAATAGTGACCAGTGTAGACCCTAAACAAAGCACAGTAGCAGTGACTTCCGATACAGACAAATGTTTAGACATTGTCACACCAGGGTGACACCGAGCTAGTCTACTGAAGGGACGGAACACCAAGCACGTTGTGGACAGGGACAACAAGGTATATTTTTACAAGTATGATATATTTACAAAAATGATAAACACAAACAATAGATGAATATGTCAGTACGGACAACGCCCCCTAGCAGCCACCGCCACAGGCCCTTGCACAACCAAGGCACATCCTCGATTCTGGAACAGGTAGGTAAAGTCAAACGTAAACGTCAGCATAATCTGGATAAATATCCAATGTTAGAGATCATCTAAACAACTCCGGCTTCCGCCATGATGGGAGTGACGTTATAATAACGTCGTAAAGTTACTGGTTCTTAGGAGATATACTGAGCCTACTTGGGCGGATGGGGTCCATAACGCATCGGTGAACGTCCCTATCGATTCTTCACGTCCTTTGACGGAATGATGTCACCGTAATATGCCCCACTCGATTACGCCCTAGGTCCACGCGGAGCAGTCCCCGCTAACACACGGTGTCGTGTCGTGGACTCCAGCATAAGTAAATAACTCTATGTTGCGTACTGAATTACGCAGACACAAAGTAGGGAAGTGCCGTCGCTCGTTGCTGACTGGCTGGCTGCCTGGCTGGTGTACTGGCTGGTGTACTGGCTGGCTGGGACTACAAAACACCAATGGTGTTGTTACCAGAATGTAACATGATTATAGTCTCAATAATAGTCACAGTAGTGCACATGAAATCAATATCCTGATTGCATGGCAATACTAAACATCATCATATATCACAATGATGAAACCTGATAAAATGCCATGTACACAAAGATATTTTCACTAATTGGAAGAAGGGGGCTGATGGAATTCATAAGTCGGAAAATGCGATATAACACATTAATGAACAGCCACTATATCTAGTGTACCCAACGATATACCTCTTCACAGCCGTACATGTGAATACAGACGTCATTCACAGTTATTTACCATTAGTAAACAAACATTTGATTGCGACAGGCCTTACTTTGACCAGACTACCCGTGGCCAACTGCGCTATCTTAATAAAGAGCAACTGTGCCAAGTATTCTCATGTGCAGATTCACAGTATTACATTACATTACATTACTAATAATAAACACTGTATACTCTAATCAGACTGTAGGATTCCACAGGCTGACCCAAAGCATCAGTGATTGAACCACATTATACTTCATATCATGTCCCTATTGCAGATTGCCGATGTATAAATCAGTGCACTTAGAGCAGAACTGTCTGATCGGCCCATGTTGGTCGCAATAGCATTTACAATATTTACAACACACTGCGAACGTAATACGACTTAATACAATGAATGTACAGACGACTGGGTTAGGAGTTAACATGTGTTTCCCCATATAGTAATGAAAGTCGTCCAGAAAATTCACGTTACATTTGTGACATGTTAAAATTGGCAATATTCTCATGTATTGTACAGGGCGCAGACTGATATTCGATTGAATCGTAACATAAAATACATGGCTAATGTTAGTGAACATTTCAATCAAGTTCGCCCTTCGTTTTACAAATACAATAAATTGCTAATGCAATTAGTCAGAGTGACATGCAACAAAACACATGAGAATAATATGCCATTACAATACTCATGGAATGCTCCCACATGCCAGTCCTGTAATCGTTATTATTTACACGTAAGCACGACCAATTAATGAATCAATAATATTTGATTAAGGGAGATAATCTACATCAGCGGATACATGCCATACGGCTTTTATTGATCAAGCGTTTGGTCGAAACGGGGCCAAATAACTCAGGTAAATTAAATAGTGCAGTATTATTGAGGATACGATAACACTGCGTAGAATTGCCGGTCTTGGCAAGATTCAGACATAAATGGCAGCATTAGAAAGTAACAACAACATATGTACTCACCAATTCCCAGTGAAAAACTTGCGCTCCAATGTCACAAGAATGAAATTGAATGTCCGACTGATAATATATGGTGCTACAACGAATATATACACCCACCCTAGTGCATGACTATCCCATGTAGTCTGCTTGTCAATGTAAAACTTATGTGCCCACATTTGGCTTACAATTTCACGTAAGTGGACTAATGATCTGACAGTCAGTCTAGCTCATGAGATATCTGGTGAATTAGTCTGAAATAATTCAGTCATAAATAGGTATGACTTACAAGGTAATTAGGCTAGCATCTAAGTCTGCATATACAGTGTAGATCACCCAGATACGACCAGTGCAAAATCCAATACTGGTGGTCCGTGCGCGGTTTCGGATAAAACGCTATTCTCTCCAGTGGTGTACTCCACGGGCGATATTTCACACACCAATACCTATTCGACCGTCTTGAACTAGAATATTCGATTACTGCTCTAGACTATGTGACCCGTGTTACAATTAATGGATGATAAAGAATATAGTCGGCTACGATTCGTGACAGTTACCTGGGAGTTGAATTGGGTTATTGCCCATTATAAAAGTAGTAAGTTTATTACTGATCCTACATATTTTGGGACGAGGCCAAGTGATTCTGGTGTGGCGTGGACATGGCATCAGATCAGGATTATTCTGATATCAGGGCTGAATATATAGATTTTGTCGAGCCGGCTTGCGGAAAGTGAGACAGTGATCAAATTGACGTCCGTCCAAAATCTGCGTTAAAGTTTTTAAAAATGCCATCAAATGCCTCGGCGGGCTCGACATGCGGGCCGCGGCCATCTGGTGTTATTGTAAATATTCATTTCTGATTTTGGGATTTTCCTCCCATTTGTACATGTACATGTACTTGAACATGTACATGTACATGTACTTAATTGTACAGTCAATATATGAGATATAGTACTAAACCCATTGACCTGGCCTTAAATGACCGTAGCTGTTGATAGGCCATTAAACCCAAACAAACAAACAAAATAAACTTATCGCATCGCCGATATGCATTCCGTAGATGACGTCGAAAATTTGACAAAAAATATAGCCCATGGAGACTTCAACCCGCACTCTGATTTTAGTCATTTTTGATTCACTCAAATCAGTCGTACGTTCTAGGGAAGTATAGGGATGGATTGTGGCCTAGGGGTTAGAACACCTGACTTCCAATCCGTAGGTTTTGGGTTCAAACCTCGCCTTAGACATAGTATTTATTTCCATCCCACTGGTCTGTCGGATGAGACTTTAAACTGTGGTCCCTACTCAATACGACCCCAGCTGTTGGTAGGACGTTAAACCCATTCGATTAGACGTTAGTCAATTTTCCATTCACTCCCAATCGGTCATTCGTTCAAGGGAAGAAAACCAATTTTGATACGACCGTTTTTAAAAAACGGTACGTATTATCTTTTACCGCGGGGCGGGCGGGCGGCTGACAGAAAAAGAGCATAGTTTGTGTACACAACTCCTCCGAAACCGTTCAATCGATCGATCTGAAACTATACATACGTCTTCTACACATATTGCAGATGTGCACCTTCGTGTTTTTATGCCGAAAACATATTTTTTAACAAAAATATCGCCTTTTTAACTTAGCCATTTTTTCTACACTTTTCTATACAATTATATATACGGTACATAGTTTGTGTACACAAATCCTCTGAAACCGTTCAGTCGATCGATATGAAACTATACACACGTCTTCGAGATGAATAAATATTGCTATACAGTTTCAAATTCTCATTAATGTTTCTTGCCTTGGTGACAGCTTCACATTTCTGCATCTTCGCTGTCTGGCCCATATTCGACGGGCGTATTTTGTGACTTAGGCACTCTTGTTTTTATTTTTTTGGCTGTGAATTTGGGATCGGGACGTGATCGTGATTTGGGTAAACAAACACCCCGTGTAATGTAGCGGGTATCCTGGTAATAAAGTATTAATTCGATTATGTAATTTCAAATATAAACTATTGACTTTATCGAGCGCGGGAACAGTGCCATTCCTGACAACTGACTGTAATATGCTTTTTATGCCACCGGGTTTTGAAGAAACGGGTGGCATATAGTGTTTGGACCGTCCGTCTGTCCGTCCATCCGTCTGTCCGTCCCGTCTGTCCGTCTGTCCGTCCGTCCGTCCGTCACACTTTTCGGTTAACGACTTTGTCACAGTTTCTCAAATATGTTGCAGGTGGCATCCGCGTTCGACAGACGCATTTCTTGTTTTGTAATACATGTACATACTGAAACAGATTACACACATGCAACATGATATAGTATAAGTATACTATTGGTATTTGCATTTTGAACACTTCCAAATATGTATAGATGGTGAAACCTCATACAAATCAGACAAACCTTTTTAATAATTGTCATAAAATACCATTGAATTACCTCTTTTTATGCGACCGTTTTAAAAAAAACGGTACGTATTATCTTTTACCGCGGGGCGGGCGGCGGACAGAAAAGCTGCATAGTTTGTGTACACACATCCTCTGAAACCGTTCAGTCTATCGATCTGAAACTATACACACGTCTTCTACACATATTGAAGATGTGCACCATCGTATTTTATGCCGGATTTTTGTTTTTGTTTTAACTTAGCCATCTTTTCTACATTTGTGTATACAATTCTATATACGGTACATAGTTTGTGTACACACCTCCTCTGAAACCGTTCAGTCTATCGATCTGAAACTATACACACGTCTTCTACACATATTGAAGATGTGAACCCTGGTGTTTTTATGCGGATTTGTTTTGATTTTTTAACATAATTATCACCTTTTTAACTTAGCCGTTTTTAAAAAACGGTTCGTATTATGTTTTACCGGGGGGCGGACGGGCGGCGGACAGAAAAACTGCATAGTTTGTGTACACAGCTTCTCTGAAACCGTTCAGTCGATCGATCTGAAACTATACACACTTCTTCTACACATACTGAAGATGTGCACTTTGGTGTTTTTATGCCGGACAAACAATTTTTTTTAACAAAAATATCACATTTTTAACTTAGCCATTTTTGTATCGCCCGCGAAGCGGAAAGCGAGACATAGGTTTTGCTTTTCCGGAGTCGGCGTCATCATTCAATGTTAAGTTTTCGTGTTACGGTCATTGCTCATTGTTAAGTTTTCGTGTTACGGTCATTACTTCAACACCTTATCAGCTACAGTCATCAAACTGTATACATACCTTTAATATGATATGTAGATGAATATAGGACTATTAAACAAAATTCCGGGCTCCAGGGTCAAGGTCAAACTCTATTTCTTTCTATGCTACAAACTGAACATTAATGCATGAATACCCGTTTTCTCGTGCGCTCTGTACACCTTACCTGTACAGAGAACAATAGCCTTCTCCAGCTGAACACTTGTGCATGTTCAAGCATGTGCAAATGTCCAGATTGACCACTAAATTTCCAGCTAAATTATTACAGGTTTGTACAGGTAAATTATTATGCCTGGGTATTACGTTTCCGTAAACTGTGTTGACAATATTTTGGCAATATGTGGACCTGTGCAGATATGATATGTAGATAAATATAGGACTATTATAAAAATTCTGGGCTCCAGTAGCGAGCATTATTTTTGTTAATTTTTAAACTTTTTTTTTTAAACTTTCTTTTCAATTTTTAGCCAGTTTTTTTTGGAGAAAAAAATCCATGCTATTGGATTGGCGAAAGCCGGGCGGGCGGGCGGCGTCCACAATCAATGTTAAGTTTTCGTGTTTGAGTCCATTTCTTTGTTACTGTAACACATAGGACCAACAAACTTTCACAGCTTCATAACCAAGGGGTTCCCACCACATATTACTATCCAATATGTTACCTTTTTTTGAATTTGACCCATTTTTTCCGCGCAGTCAATATTAACTTTTCGTGTTTACAATGTTAAGTTTTCGTGTTTAAGTCCATTTCTTTGGTAGTGTACCACATAGGACCACCAAACTTTCACAGCTTCATAACCAAGGGGTGCCCACCACATACAACTATCCAACATGTGACCATTTGTTTTCCCTTGACCTATTATTTCTACGTAATTGACTTAGCCATTTTCAACGTTAACTTTTTAACGTACGTCTGGTTAAAGTTTTTTAGTTAAAGTTTTTCGTTATACTATATCTCTGCAACTGCTTCGCCCATTACCTTGAAACATAATTATCACCTTTTTAACTTAGCCGTTTTTAAAAAACGGTTCGTATTATGTTTTACCGGGGGGCGGACGGGCGGCGGACAGAAAAACTGCATAGTTTGTGTACACAACTTCTCTGAAACCGTTCAGTCGATCGATCTGAAACTATGCACACTTCTTCTACACATACTGAAGATGTGCACCTTGGTGTTTTTGTGCCGAAACAAATACTTATTTAACAGAAATATCACCTTTTTAACTTGGTCATTGTTTCTACATGTTTGTGTACAATTCTATACAGGGTACAGAGTTTGTGTACACAACTCCTCTAAAACCGTTTGGTCATTCGATCTGAAACTATACACACGTCTTCTACACATATTGAAGATGTGCACCTTGGTGTTGTTATGGCAAAAAAATGTCACATTTTAAACTTGGCCATTTTGTCCACATGTTTGTATCGAATTATATATAATTTCTTCTTTAAACAGCTCTATTTAAATTAGTATACCTGTTTAGCACAACGAGAGGAAGAAATAATTATATAGTTTCAAATTCTTATTAACGTTTCTTGCCTTGGTGACAGCTTCACACATTTCTGCATTTTCTCTGTCTGGCCCATCTTCGACGGGCGTATTTTCTGACTTACGGCCTTGTTACCTGTGCTTTAGCTACAAAAAATGTCTATGAGATACCTACTAATGTTGTCTCTTAAATGCAGCAAAATGCAGGAAATGCCATCTATAATTAAAAAACAATCCGTGGTGACGGGGTGGGGGGGGGGCATGCCCCCGGACCCCCCTAGTACTCCCTCGCTTCACTCGGGTCGACTGCCGCCTCCCCAATATTAATTTGCTTCCGACGAGTCTGGGAAATGACATCGACGTTTGACACTGAATTCAGAGCTTATGCGGAATTTAATTTAATTTCGCATGAACTCCGACTTTTGTGTCAACTTCCGATGTCATTTTTCAGAAAATATGACTGATTTTTTTAAAATGAAAAACGGGGTGTGGGCGGTTTCACAGAATGAATGAGGACCAATAGAGGGATGCATTTGTGAATTATCCAGAAAATTCTTGGAAGTTAAGATAAATTTTGTGACCGCATCACATATGTGATGTTGACTTTGTCAGAGTGTGGTAGCGGACCATCAGGTGAATGCACGTGTGAAATATGAAAAATAAATGTGGTGAAAGGTATTGGACTTTTTCCAAAAGTGCTTCATAATGAAATGGAAATACGTTTGTCTACGTGGATATAGAATAGATGGACAGCAGCGATAAAGTAAACTGTGCAAACACGATTTTGGGAACGAATATCATCACTTGCCATGACCATTGATGTTCATCTGTATTCACAGAAAACAGAATAAAAAAAACAACTGTGAAAATATACAGCAAATGAAAAACAGTTTAGCAGAATTTGAAAATGACTTAAAATCACATTTAAATCTCGCTATATCGTCCCTGCGTAATGTCATGAGCTCCGAATTATCACGTGTAGATGAGAACATATAAAACATTCATGAAAACATCACATAAATTGAAATCGTTGAATCAGTGCAAACCCGAGCCCATACCCCGAATATTATGAACGACCCCCACCCCCCCCCCCCCCCTGTCAGAATATGATAGATTACAACATATTTGTGTTAAAAATGTGACCGAGAAAGTGTATGTGCTCATGGCCGGTCCTGTGATCCGCGTATCGAAAATCAGATACTACCCGGTAATCACGATCGACTCGAGATCAGAATCTCCCGTTGGACTGCGTAACGGTAGTAGATCCGATTGCCTGTTGTCCCGTATGGATTTGACTGGAGTGTTACGCCCTCATCTGGCTAGACCGTAGTGTCTGCATTCATGACCGGCAGTAGACCCGCGTATAGCGAACCCTGTGACACTCGTGTCCATGGTCGGCTGGCACTACAATAATATTCCAGCTACGTGACACCTTCACGTAATATCAAATACCTATATGGTAGGCTATGCATTCAGAGATTGCATCGCAATACATTCAACATAGCAATATAACACATGATTCACAAAGAATGTCGTATTAGAAACGTATTTAATCAGCACGGTGCATTTGCGATACGTCGTAAAAGTAGCAAACGTAAATATCAAACATTTTATCACGGCTTGATTACACTTCGTGAATTAGCTCACATAGCCTAAGATTGTATATGTGAATAAATATAAAACATCGCCAGTAGATATGATTACATACACATCATACAGCTTATATTAAAGCACACTCGATATTGTCTAAATAAGTCACAGGGGCGGATCCAGGATTTAGATCTAGAGGGGGCGTGGATTCTCAATTGTAAATGAAACATGCATTGTCGTCAACTTTCCTAGTTGCGAACAGTAACTCTTGAAATATACTCCCGTACCGCATGGAGTAGTTTGAAAGAGTTCGTTAGTGTTCGCAACTAAAACTTTCCAAAATGCAAACATTTTTGTATGCATTTTTGTCTCATTTCTCATCAAACGTATATGTTGTTACCACTCAATTGAACCGTCTCGACGAGACGGTGCAATTGAGTGGTAACAACATACATTTTGGATGAGAAATAACTCAACAAATAAGAAAAGCAATCGGCTCTTTCTACATAAATATGTGGGTTAACAACTTAACTCGGCAAATTTTAGACGGGGCGTACGCCGGTCACATTCAATAACTTCGATTACCATTACTTGATGGATTGAATGTTTACTTAGATTCAATAAAATAAAATGGACCCACTAATGGCATCCATCTCACAATCTGGTGATGAACAGTGACGTAGTTCCCATGTATATACTGGAGTGAATATTGAACACTGTCGGCGCATGATGTAAACAATATTTGCCATAAATCAATGTGAAATAACAGTACGTGTTACATCGTGTTCTACTATAAGAATACATGTGCAATTAGCTGCACGTTTTCCGCTTTATATGCAACAGGTTGGTAAAAATGTCCGTAATAGCATTTACACTTCGCGCACTAAAATATAGAAATCAAAGGACTGAAAGTCCTGAAATCCTTCGTAGTACGTGCTTGTGGAGGAAACATATACTAAGAATTAATTTGTTAGAAAGTACATTGTAGTCTTAAGAATTGGCACCAGGAGGGATGCGGAACTTTGCGGAATAGATGCATTGCGGCTTGTCAGTAGTTGAGACAGCAACTATTGAAATGGTCAGCTATACATACAAGTTTCACTTGCTCAATAATTTCCCGACTATATACTCACAGGAGATATTGCTTTGTCATATGTTATTATACACTAGTTCTGAAATATATATGCATTACCATACTAACATTGGTAACCAATATTGGAAAACAGGTGTTTACTTTTTGAAAATCAATGCAATACACCCGATTACTGTTACCATCTTGCAATACACTTAACATTTGAACGTTTAATACTATTGGTTGTCATGGCAACCATTTTAATATTTCACACAAAAAATAATATATACTCTATTTAAAATCAATATATTTGTTGAATCAGTATACATTATCAATGCTGCAAAAACAATATTTATCTTGACAAACATGATTGTTCAAAGTAATTTCACCTTGACCTTGGACATGAAGGCCACATGGGTGTGATACACGTATGGAATGAAAATATGGTTGATGATAAGGAAGTATATGAAGTTTGAGGTCCATCTAACTTCCCGTCACAGAGATAATGGGTACCCAAACTCTTTAACGTGGACGGACGGAATTACGAATACTATATACATACTTTGTATGCCGGGGGGGGGGGTATATCGTATATCTATAGTTTTGTATACACAGTTCAGACTTTATATATTTTGCAACAATTACAAACAAGAGTGAGCAGTCGTGCATGGAACACGACAGGTGACGTATGTCATCAGTCCCTATTTTTCCTGTCACAGTCATAGCTCAGGAACTAGACTGTTGACATATGTCATCAGTCCATTTTCTCCTGACACAGTCTCCTAAATTTAAAATTCATATCATTTTCCAATTCAAATAGGAATCCTCAGCGATTTGTAACCCGGAGGATATAACAAAAACATTCTACTTTCACTTTCATTCAGCTACACATTCAATTTTAATTTATTGAGTAAATGATGCCGAACTATTTATTTAAATTAATATCTAATTATTTAAATATACTTTTTTTAATTCATAATACAAATAATCTAGAGATAATTATTATCCTTATTCAAACTCAAGACAACGTTTCCTTTGTGAAGTGTATCGTACTGTATATGCTGTGTAACGTCAAGTCGGCAGCGTATGCGCTAACAAACACGACACAAATAACTTATATTAATACATAACAGTTAATAGTTTATAAAGTATACAAACACCTTTGCAATAACACACATATACAGAGTGGCCTGTGGTTCTCTTACCAGGCGAATTGCAATTCCTGGAGCGCAGGATTGCAATTCGCGTTCCCACTAATTGCAATTGGACCGCAATCGGACTGCAATCATGTGACTGCGGTCCAAAGAGTTGGTTGCGTAATTGCAATACTTATAGCGCAGTTAGCGCTGCGCTCCGCTTTTAATTGCAGTTTACGCTCCTTTTTTTCTTTAAACTGCGAAAGAATGACCGCCTTACGCTGCGCTCTGCGGTCAAACCAGCGGATCGCTCTGCTTGACCAATGCGGCAATAAAATCGAAATAGTTGACAAACGTATCCGTGTTCCAATCCAAAATGTTATCCCATCTATCTAATTCAAAGTGACTAGAAAGTTAGCGGTATTGGTGATCTGTTTTTTGGTGCGCAAATATAAATAGGCGGGTTATTGCGAGACAAACAGTGAAACATTGACCTTGACAATTTCTTGGACAAAACAATATGTCGTCACTGCCGTTCCGAATATCAAGAACAAATTAATAGACACCACCATACTCACAATATATTTATTTTCATTTAAAATCAAATTATAATGTGTGGTCTACGGTATAATATGGCAAAGCTAAGCATCAATTTTGCGTTGTGTTTACTTTTTCGTCGGTATCAAATTACGTTTTCCTATTTTGTTAACATTATTTCGACGCGATCCTATAGTCGACATGACAATTTCTGAGATGAACACAACTGTTCATGTCTTTCAATTTCAAGCTGCAAGGAGACTGTGAATTGCATATTAACCATAAAAACATGGTGAACATATTGATAGTAATTTTTTAATGAAAAGCATATTTTAATTTTCGAAACGTGATCATAAAAAAAAATTAAAAAATTATTTTGGAATTAGATTTCTATTACTGCAAACGTTCTGTTCTGGCTGTTGATTTCTATTGGCCCGAATCAAATTTTGTGAAGATAATATTTATTACGGTGATAGCCATTTCTTTAAAATAAAACGGTTTACTTGTGTCACAGAGTGAGAAAGATAAATAACGGTCCGGAATCGAACCAGGGACCTCATGTTTACCGTACCATGCCCATGGCTCTACCGAGCAAGCTAACAAGGCACATAGCATACACACTTCATCCCCATAGTCAGTTGCGTACTGTGACATTCTTCTCCGCCAAATTGAAATTCGTCCTCGAATTCCATGTTTAATTTTTGTCACCGAATTCCATATGTTTGGGTACAATTTTGGGAGTATTTATCAGTCGCTGTCCTTCGTTGGGCAACAATTGTCACTGGGCAGAAATATGTCCACCCAGAATTCCATATGTGTGGAACATTTATTCATCAGTCACGAGTCCACGTTGGGAGTAGTTGCGGCAAGTAACAGCAGAATACTGGATTATCGTCCGTACCCAGAGTTACGGTGCTCCATAGGTTTTTCCTGCAGAGTACCGAATCGGATCTCATTCGCGCTTTAGCTGTTAATTGTGACATTTTTTTCTGTACTTATTACACAGAAATGAATAAGTATAATACTGACATTTATTTCAATAGAAAAATACAGAAAATATGTCGCAATTAACAGTTTAAATGCAAATCAGATGTGATTTGGTACTTTGCAGGGGAAACCTACGGAGAGCACCATAACTCTTGGTACGGACGATGCGGGAGTATTCTGCAGAGTTACTTCCCGAAACTACGTTGGGCGCTAAATGTCACAGGGTGAGAAAGATGCGCGGAATCGAACCGGGGATCTCTGGTTTACCACATCATCGCTCTACCTACTGAGCAAACCGGACACAAATACACACTTATTCACCATAGTGATCACTTCATTCAACCAAAAATTCACAAGCTAGAAGTTATGCCAAATTATTACAGAACGTCACAGATTATGCTCTTGGCGACATTAGCGGACACAAATTTGTGCATCAATTAGATCAAATAAACAACGGAATCTGACAGATAACACTACGACGGCGCATGGAAAGATCATTATTCTAGTATTTGGAATCAAAATGGTGGATATTAAGGTCAATATGTGAGGCGCTGACAGAACCTTTAACATTTGTTATCACGATAGCAGCTACAGGGATTGTTGGACGCATTTATTTAGAGAAAACAGAGATTACAACCGGCATTGGATAATATACTAAGCGACATTTTGTTCTAACGTACACCAACATAGAGGATTAAATTTGCGACAATGTTGGATTCTGGATTTTGTGGACAGGTGACAGAAATCGGAGTTGGATAAGAACTGACAGACGTGATTCTGAATATGCGTGCTTGGTCTGTGGTTATTCTGCCAGATCATGTCATGCATGTTTTAATTTCACGTCATGTCAAAGCAGCACTATTGAACATAATGAATAACTTTAATATTCTACAACAGAATTAAAGTTCATTCATCGTCTGATGTGTAACTGATGAATTAAGGTAAGTTACTTGTATATGACAACTTTTGCCTCACTAATTGTTATGCCCCACCACGATAGTGGAGGGGGCATTTCGTGTTACCCTTGTCCGTTCTTCCGTCCGTCACCAACCTAGTAACTCGTAAAACTTTTAAACCGTAATAGCTACAGACCTGAAACTTGGTACATGTATGTTTGATTCGACCCCATGGTCATGGATTATCTCCCCCTTTTCAAGTAATAATTTTCCAATTTTGGCTTGTAGCTCGTAAAACTTTTAAACGCTAATAGCTACACACCTGAAACTTGGTATGTAGCTTCCTTATGATGAGTAGATTTGCAAAGTTTATTTTCATTCGACCCCCGAGTCGTGGATTATCTCTACCTTTTTTAATTAGAATTTGAAAATTTTGCATTGTAGCTCGTAAAACTTTTGTAATGGCTACAGCACTGAAATTTGATATGTAGCTTCCTTATGATGAGTAGATGCGGAAAGTTCATTTCGATTTTTGATTCGAACCCCGTGTCATGGATTATCTCTCCCTTTTGGACACTGGAATTTTGCCTTGTTTACTATCAAAGCGATATGTGGGTTATCCGTGTTCTATGAACACATTTTCTAGTTTAGTTATCTCCCTTTGTTTTTTCGCGCACTGTTTTGTCCGGAGCATAACTCGAACACCCTTTGCAATATTTTTTATGAAATTTAACACATGCATAGGTCTCACGGGAGAGTGCGGAGCTACCGTTAAAGGTACATGCCCACTCAGTAGGCACGAAATGTTCTTTATGTCAGATACATCATCGGAGACATTTTCTGGCCAGATAAACAATCATTTACCAATACCCACGTATTGTTTGGCATTATTATACATTTTATATCGGAAGAAAATTTCCACATTGATATCAGGGACGATAACCGTGTTTCCTTAAAATGTTAACGGACATTACTATTTATTCTCTGTATTTATTTTTTGATGTGCAATGATCATACTTTATAATATGTCAATTCTTTTTTCAGTTGATGCATTTAATTAGTTAAATAATTATAAAATATCATGCCCCATTTGCACATGAAAATACCGACACCACCGCGCGTCACTATCAGTAAAATAAATATTACCAAATGATTATATCTGTATAGCGGGCACTCATAATGTTTATAACTAGTGGAATAGTGACAATTATACACTTATTTAATTCCCATAAAGAGCATTTTTAGCCTACTGAGTGGGCATGCACCTTTAAAAAGGGTTTGGACAATTTTTGTCGCGACCGCCTGCGGACAGTGCGATATAGTCTGCGCATTGACATCCATCCATATTTTTTTTGCCGAGCCTGCATGCGGAAAGCGAGACTTAGTGATCACAATGACGTCCGTGCAACAGTCCGTGAGTCAGTCCGTCCGAAATCGGTGTATGTTTTTAAATACCATATCCTAAGTCACATTGACTTGAAACATCAAATGCTTATTAGTCATCATCTATATATTCATTCTGTGTCCCCCTCATGCGGCCCCAGTGCCCCAAGGTCAAGGTCAAATGACTTTGAAATTTGTATTAAAGTTTTTGCATATCTTATATCTCCACAACACTTACTCAGATTTGCTTCAACATTCAGATAATTCTTTATTATTCATCCATCATATTTTATATAGCCCACGCATGCGACCCACATGCCCAAGATCAAGGTCAAATGACTTTCAAATTTGCGTTAAAGCTTTTACATACGTTAATTCAAATTTCAAATAAATATACTCCGAGACCATAAAATGCCTCGATGGGCTCGACATGCGGGCCATGGCTATTTGGTTTTTATTTACCGTAGGTTAAAGTTTTTAAGAACACTATATCTCAGAAACAGCTTCGCCAATTCACTCGAAGCTTCACATGTGTGTTTATCATCATCCATATTTTCATTCTATGCTCAACCCGTGCAACCCTGTGTCCAATATCAAGGTCAAATTACTTTGAAATTTTACCACAAAGTTTTTGACATGCCTGCAATGTGGACAGTGCGATATAGTTGTCACATTGGCCTACATACGTACGTACATCCATATGTACGTCACTTCGTGCGTCTGGTTAATTTTTTTGTATTTAAGGTTAAAGTTTTTAAAGGTACATGCCCACTCAGTAGGCACAAACTGTTCTTCATAGCAATTACATAAGTGTATAATTGTGTCACTATTCCACCAGTTCTAAAAATTACGTGTGCCCGCCGCTATCCATATATAATCATTTAGTAATATTTATTTTACTGATAATGACTAGCGGTGGTATCAAGCTATTTTCATATTCAAATGAGGCATGATATTTTTTAATTATTTATGCCCTGCCACCAAGTCAGGATATTCTAATTTCAGGGCTGAATATATTTGTTCTCGATGTAAATAATCCGTTTTGATTATGGGATTTTCCCCCCAATGCAGCTGGTTAAAATGGGATCGAAACCGTTTTCCCGGCCTTGCATGACCTTA
Organism: Conchocele bisecta; assembly: GCA_029237695.1. Lineage (NCBI taxonomy): Eukaryota > Metazoa > Mollusca > Bivalvia > Lucinida > Thyasiridae > Conchocele > Conchocele bisecta. The sequence continues at coordinate 4,628 of JAQRGA010000298.1, read as the reverse complement.
GCTGTTGATAGGCCGTTAAACACTAATAAACAAGCAAACAAACAAAACTTATTTATGCTAATTAAAGGTACATACCCACTCAGTAGGCACAACAATTAAAGTTATGTGTATTCTCAGTTATTTGTAGGAATTAAATAAGTGTATAATTTTGTCACTATTCCACCAGTTCTAAACATTACGAGTGCCCGTTATATGGATATAATCATTTAGTAATGTTTATTTCACTGATAGTGACACGCGGTGATATCAGGCTATTTTCATAGGCAAATGGGGCATGATATTTTTTAATTACTTATACTAATTAAATGTGTGGACATTTACGTCTGATATAAAATGTATAATAATGCCAATAAATATGTGTATTAATGGTGAATTAATGTTTATTTTGCCCGAAAATGTCTCAGATGATGTCTATGATATAAAGAACATGTTGTGCCTACTGAGTGGGCATGTACCTTTAAGAACACTATATCTCTGAAACCACTTCACCAATTCACTCGAAACTTCTCATACTGTGTATTTGTCACCCATATTTTCATTACTACTTATATGTGCCCAATGTCATGGTCAAGTCAAATTACTTTGAAATTTCCCTTAAAGTTTCTGTTGGGCCCGTTTGCAGACAGAGCGATATAGTCGGCACATTGGTGTGCATTCAGGATAAAGTTTTTAGTTAAAATGTTTTTTTAGTTTTGGGGTTTACTATCAAAGCCTCGGCGGGTGCGGCATGTTTTTACGTCAACGGGCTAAAGCTTTGTTGCAATAAAAAAATTGTTTGTACTATCAAATGCCTCGGCGGGCACGACATGCAGGCCATGGCCATCTAGTTATTAAGGCATGCGATTTGATCAGTCGGCCATCGCACCATGACTAGCTTAGCACTTGATCAGTCGGCCATCGCACCAGGACTAGCTTAGAACTTGATCAGTCGGCCATCGCCCCAGGACTAGTTTAGAACTTGATAAGTCGGCCATCGCACCAGTACTAGTTTAGAACTTGATCAGTCGACCATCTTACCAGGACTAGTATTGCACTTGATCAATCGGCCATCGCACCAGGACTAGTTTAGAACTTGATCAGTCGGCCATCGCAACAGGACTAGTATAGAACTTGATAAGTCGGCTATCGCACCAGGACTAGTTTAGAACTTGATCAGTCGGCCATCGCACCAGGACTAGTATAGAACTTGATAAGTCGGCTATCGCACCAGGACTAGTTTAGCCCTTGATCAGTCGGTCATCGAACCAGGACTAGTAGAGCACTTGATCAGTCTGCCATCGCACCATAACTAGTAGCTGATTAGTCGCCCATTGCACCTGCCCCAGTATAGCACTTGATAGTGGCCATCACCAGCCCAGTATAGCACTGATCAGTCGGGCCATTTGCCGATAGCACTTGATCAGTCTGCCTCGTCCAGATAGTAGAGCACTTGATCAGTGCCATCGCACCTAACTAGATAACGTTAAATCCATCAATTGCATGCATATAGCACTTGATCAGTTGGCCATCTCACCATGCCCGGTATAGTACGTGATCAGTCGGCCATGCCGAGTATAGCACTTGATCAGTCTGCCATCGTACAGGACTAGTAGAGCACTGATCAGTCTGCCATCGCACCATAACTAGTATAAACGCTTAAATCAGTCGCCAATTGCACCATCCCATATGCACCTTGATCAGATTGGCCATTCACCATGCCCGGATAGTACGTGATCATCGGCCATGCCGAAGTATAGCACTTGATCAGTCGGCCATCACACCAGGACTACTTTAGCACTTGATCAGTCGGCCATCGCACCAGGACTAGTATAACACTCAATCAGTCGGCCATCACACCAGGACTAGTTTAGAACTTGATCAGTCGGCCATCACACCAGGACTACTTTAGCACTTGATCAGTCGGCAATCGCACCGGGACTAGTTTAGCCCTTGATCGGTCGTCCATCGCGCCAGGACTAGTATAGCACTCGATCAGTCGGCCATCTCACCACGACTAGTTTAGAACTTGATCAGTCGGCCTTCGCACCAAGACTAGTTTAGCCCTTGATCAGTCGGCTATCGCACCGAGACTAATTTAGCCCTTGATCAGTCGGCCATCGCACTAGGACTAGTATAGCACTCGATCACAGTCGGCCATCGCACCATGACTAGTTTCGAACTTGATCAGTCGGCCATCGCAACACGACTAGTTTAGAACTTGATCAGTCGGCCATCGCACCAAGGCTAGTATAGCACTTGATCAGTCGGCCATTGCACCAGGACTAGTTTAGCACTTGATCAGCCGGCCACGTCATCCTGCGTTACAGACAGAAGTGTTGGTCGACGGGGGGGGGGGGGTGTAGTGTATTCATAGACCAAAACTGGTTGTGGTGGTGATACACATTGTTCCCACTGTGGGATATAGACCGGAACTTTTAGGACGCCAAATGTAGATGGCTGGTGTGTGTGGGGGATCATTGTTTGTGTCCCCGGTGGTGGTGCGGAGTACAATGATGAATTACTGATGAATTACTGTATTGAACACACATGTATATGCACTGTGATACCGTACTTCACAATCCTCAGTTTTAAATTGTTTCTGTATCGTAAAACTGAAAATGTATTCATTTTGAAAAACTTAAAATTGTGGCAGATGATCGAAATGAAAACCGGATGTTTACATGCGAAATGAACCGGTGCATCGGTATATTTTAACAGCACGATGACCCCACTGTATATTCATACAATATCCGTACGGATATATCGTATATACGAACGGATATCGTATGTTTGTATAATATTCGTACAGTACGTTTGTATAATGTAAACAAACTGTACTATACGATGATACGGTACAACATACCAATAGTATATGATCATACGATATGCTCATTAAATATACCAATAATATACGATTACCATATGTATACGATATTAGTATATACAAATAGGTAAGGAGCAGAAAAGCGCTACTGTAGGTGTATATATACGGTAACGCTAAGTTTTTACCGCAAATAGCGAAAGAATGACCGCACAAACGGTATCGCGAAAGAATGACCGCACAAACTGGACCGTGAAAGAATGACAGCACAAACGGTATCGCGAAAGAATGACCGCAAACACGGGACCGCGATTGGACCGCAATTAGACTGCAATTTCAGAGGGGACGAATTGCAATTCAAGGACCGCTGGATTGCAATTCTTGGTAAGAGAATCGCAGGCGGGAGTGTAGTTTAGCCCTTGATAGAACTTGATCAGTCGACCATCGCTCCAGGACTAGTTTAGAACTAGATCAGCCGGCCATTGCGCCAGGACTAGTTTAGAACTTGATCAGTCGGCCATCGCACCAGGACTAGTTTAGCACTTGATCAGTCGGCCATCTCACCATGACTAGTTTAGAACTTGATCAGTCGGCCATCGCACCAGGACTAGTTTAGCCCTTCATCAGTCGGTCATCGCACCTGGACTAGTAGAGCACTTGATCAGTCTGCCATCGCACCATAACTAGTATAGCGCTTGATTATTCGCCCATTGCACGATGCCCAGTACGTAAAGCACTTGATTAGTTGGCCATCTCACCATGCCCAGTATAGCACGTGATCAGTCGGCCATGCCAAGTATAGCACTTGATCAGTCGGCCATCGCACCAGGACTAGTAGAGCACTTGATCAGTCTGCCATCGCACCATAACTAGTATAGCGCTTGATCAGTCGCCCATTGCACCATGCCCAGTATAGCACTTGATCAGTTGGCCATCTCACCATGCCCAGTATAGCACGTGATCAGTCCGCCATGCCGAGCATAGCACTTGATCATTCGGCCATCACACCAGGACTACTTTAGCACTTCATCAGTCGGCCATCGCACCAGGACTAGTATAGCACTCAATCAGTCTGCCATCACACCAGGACTAGTTTAGAACTTGATCAGTTGGCCATCACACCAGGACTACTTTAGCACTTGATCAATCGGCCATCGCACCAGGACTAGTATAGCACTCGATCAGGCGGCCATCGCACCAGGACTAGTTTAGAACTTGATCAGTCGGACATCGCACCAGGACTAGTTTAGAACTTGATCAGTCAACCATCGCACCAGGAATAGTTTAGAACTTGATCAGTCGGCCATCGCACCAAGACTAGTTTAGCCCTTGATCAGTCGGCCATTGCACCAGGACTAGTTTAGAACTTGATCAGTCGGCCATCGCACCACAACTAGTTTAGAACTTGATCAGTCGGCCATCACACCAAGACTAGTTTAGCCCTTGATCAGTCGGCCATCGCACCACAACAAATTTAGAACTTGATCAGTCGGCCATCGCACCAAGACTAGTATAGCACTCGATCAATCGGCCATCGCACCATGACTAGTTTCGAACTTGATCAGTCGGCCATAGCACCACGACTAGTTTAGAAGTTGATCAGTCGGCCATCGCACCAAGACTAGTATAGCCCTTGATCAGTCGGTCATCGCACCAGGACTAGTTTAGCACTTGATCAGTCGGCCACATCATCCTGCCTTACAGACAGAAGTGGTGGTCGGGGGGGGGGGGGGGGGTGTAGTGTAGTCATAGACAAAAACTGGTGGTGGTGGTGATACACATTGTTCCCACTGTGAGATATAGACCGGAACTTTCAGGATGCCAAATG
>JAQRGA010002975.1:0-11340 GCA_029237695.1 Conchocele bisecta | reverse complement strand
GAATTTTATCCGATCATGGTGAAAGAGTTTGCTTAATTACATTAAATTTTACATAAGAGCACATTGTTACTGAAACGGGGAGTTTTTATTCGCATCACGACATGCGTGTCGCCATAAATAAGTATAAATGGACCACGCTGTCACATAACAAGCCTCAAGGACCAGCCTTTTATTTTAACGACCAGCGTATACCAGGGTCAGTGTCTACATTGATCGACATTCGATCAATCTCAGTGTCTACCTTGAACGCCATTCGATGAAACAATATTCTACTTTTTTTCTTCTTGTTTTGATAGCGTATACATGAGCATCGTCCTATTAAAATTACAAGACAAAGTTGAGAAATTTATAATTATAATAATTGATTTGACGTATTGGTATATCAACAGCTGAGGTCATTTAAGGCCGGGCCAGCGGGTTCGATCCCGCATTTAACATGCTGCAATAAATATTTGTATCGAATGAAAAAAAGAAATTAAGCCCTTATCGGCAAAACTATATAATTATACTGAAAGGACAAAGAAACGCAGGGTAAACATTTGAGGTGATTTAAAGTGATGTGTTTGCTGTTATATACAATATTTTATATGAGTACATGTATTAAAAAAACATCTTTAGTCAACACATTACCAAAATTGCATGAGGTTTTGCCCGATAATTCATTAATTAGTAATTGAATCACAATTGACGGTACCCCCCAATATCGCACAGTGAAATCCACTATTTTGTCAGTGTCTCGCATCTGTCACAGCCCTGATTCTCTCGTGCATGGAATTCATCAGTGCATGTATCCTTCTTATTGGGATATTGTTCCACTCTTCCAACAATGCAGTCCTTAGTTGGTCGAGATTAGAAGGGGTATTCCGACACCCCCTTATCCTCCTGTCAAGTTCGTCCCACAGATGTTCGATTGGGGACAAATCGGGACTGTACGCTGGCCAGTCGAGTGGTTAATGTTATGGTCAGCGAGAAAGTCTTGACAAACTCTGGCTACATGGGGCCGGGCATTATCATGCTGAAAAATTAGTTGACGCTGTTGCACAAATGGAACAACAACCGGGCGGAGGATTTCATCCCTATATCTTACGGCGGTTAAATTCCCGGCTACCACAATCAACGGTGACTTTACCCCGTAAGATATCCCTCCCCAGACCATAACCGAGCCACCCCCAAACCTATCCCTCTCAAGAACGCAAGCGTCGGCGAAGCGTTCCCCACGACGTCGGTATACACGACATCGATCGTCCGACGAAAAAGAGTGAACCGGGACTCATCTGTGAAAAAGACTTGTCTCCATTGCCTCATTGGAAATCGTCTGGGAGCATGTGCCGCCAACCAAGCCATACGACGCGCGCGACGTGCACGAGTGAAAGGCAGACCAACGTATGGACGACGTGCTCGCAGACCAACCTCGCGCAATCGATTTCTTACAGTTTTGTGGTGAATGTGGCGATTATGATTGCCTACCGTGTTAATAGCGGTTTCAGTGGCAGTAACGTGGCGATTACGTAGGTGGGCGAGACGAATGACGTCGCGACGTTACGCGCGGACGTCCCGATCTCGGTTGGTCGGCAACCCTTCCGGTCTCTCTCAGACGACGGACAAGACGTTCTATGGTGGAAACATTCATACCGAACTGCATAGCAACCTGCTGTTGCGTTTGACCTTGCATTAGCAATGCAATAGCCTGACCCCTCTGAACTTCCGTCAGACGTGCCATGATTGTGAGAGCTATAAATTCAGTGTAAATAGCGGAAAACGATGTGTATACCTTAAGCGTATCAAGTGGTATGACAAAATGTTTTGACGAAACTGCTGCACGTGTTTTTGGCTTTTTATCACTTTCTCTATGTGGTACGGTGCATTACACGGTTGAGTAACTTTAGGCATCGGTTTGGGTGCACAGTGACCAAGATAGTCGCCTGACCGGTTTTCATAATTTTAGGCCAAACATTTAAATAATTATTGCGTATATTGTTACCCTGCGTTTCTTTATCCTTTCAGTATATATATGAACAAGGCTTATGACTTTAGTCGGAGATCACAATACATTTTAAGCCCTTATAATGATTTGCGAACACAACTATATACCAGGCAAACAGACACAACTACAGTGTAACCTCTCTAAACCGGACAACCTGGGACTCCACAAGATGTCCGGCTTAGAGGTATTCCACTGTAAATCAGACGTATGACATCTCCAATACAAACGTTCGCGTTTTGCAATCGCGAACAGACAGCTCGAAGTTAAATCGGAGTTAAATGACAATGAATCACATCAAAATGACCAACATATGAGTCTACATGGTGTCCGGTTTCGAGATGTTCCACCGTACTTGATCTAACCCTTAGCCTGCTGAGCACGAAAATCGTCTGCTGTTGCTTTGCCTTCTTTCTCAATAAAAACATGTTTTGACAGCATTTTAGATTCTAAAATGTTGCCAAAGCATGTTTTTGATGAGAATTATCGAATAAAATAAATAAACAGCGGACGACACAATTTAATACATCATTGACCTCCCTACAACACACACCTCTCTACAACAGCCATTTTTGAGTCTTCCCATGGGTGGCTGTTGTAGAGAGGTTGCACTGTATTAGGTATACGTAACGAATGTCAAACAGATGAACATTCTGGTGTAGCATGTATTTATTATTTCCGGCTTAGACAAAGCCACTTGTGGAAGACTTACACGGTGAACATGCCTGTTATGTGACAAGGCATGAATGCATATATAGAGAATAGTAGGTTAGTGCCGTGAATGGGAAAATATCTGGCAAAGCTGAGAAAACGGGATGGGCGAGGCTCTGCCATATTTTTCCCATTCACGGCACTAATCTACTATTCTATTTATCCCATCAATACTACAAATAGCTTTAAAATGCAAAAAATAAAAATAAGAATCGATTAGTATGACAATCGCACATATTCATACGCAGTGATTAGGTCGTATTGACAGGATATCAAAAATGTTTCACGACACATACACACTGTGTTGACGGGATAAAGCTGTATACGCAGGTGTAATGGCATTAACAAAAACATGTCTGATTTGTGGCTGTGACTGGAGAAATGGGGCTGATGGGAATTGTTGCTTCTGATCAAATAGCACACTCTTGTAGCCTTATAGGTTTGTAAAAGTTTCTCCAATTAGAGACCAGTATACCACAGGGGGCGTATCCATGTTTTACAAACACAGAAAAGGCTGTAAGATATAATGTATGGAAATGGGTGAGTGGGGTGAGTTTTCCAAATGAGCCAAGTATTGGGTCCTAGGTCCGAGTCTTCCACCTGTGAACTTGCCAATGAGTTGAGTAGCTGCAGAAACAAAACTCGAAAATGTACCACATATAGTGTATGTGATAAGGTATGCTTATATGTAGCTTATATAATCTCAGCTATATGGATGCAATTTATAGGTGAAATAGTGTGTTTGTGTGTTAGTTTGTTTGTTTGTTTATTAGTGTCAACAGCTAAGGTCATTTAAGGCCGGGTCAATGGGTTTAGTACTGAATCCCATATATTACCTGTACAAGTACATGTACATGTTCAAGTACATGTATAAATGGTGGTGGGGGGGGTAGATCCCAAAATCAGAACTGAATATTTACAATAACAAAACTATATATTCAACCCTGAAATCAGAATAATCCTGATCTGATGCCAGGTCCTCGCCACACCAAAATCACTTGACCCTTCCCAAAAGCAGTAGGATCAGTAATAATCTTACTACTTTTATAATGGGCAATAACCCAATTCAATTCCCATGTAACTAAAGAGCCAAAGATAAAAACGTACCTGAGGGCCAAACCAGGCAAATCGTGATTCCTATAAGGAGGAACCCATACCGTTAATTTACGCCGTCTCATTAGCGGTGAAATAGTAAATTGCGTCCGTATAGCTGTGATTATCTAAGCTAGCCTATATGTGGCTGTTACTGGAGAAATGGGACTTATGGGATTTAAGGCCAGTCTAGCTTCTGGAATCCTAGCACATTCCTGTGCAGCATTATGGACCTATAGTGTTTGTTAAACGCAGGAAATATGCTTCAATGACTGAACGGCGAGCAGTGTAGATCCAGATCAGACTGCGTAGTCTGATCTGGATCTACACTGGTCGCAAATACCATAAGCCACGTTTCTCCAGTCAGCGTCAGATATGTGCCATAGGAATGTACAGTGAAATCTCTCTAAACGAGATACCAAGAAACGTAGTTCTGAGTACATTTCATATAAAGCGGAAAATGTGCAGCTATATAAGAAACGTAGCTGCACGTTTTCCGGTTTATAAACAACAGGTTGTAGAGGTGTACCGTTTTGACTGGCGCGTTATTATTGTAAATATTATTGTAAACACGTGCTATTTTTAAATAGTTTACGTCATATATTGTAGACATGGTATTTGTATACCAGCGCAAACGCATTAACATTCGATATAATTGATAATAATAGTAACATCGTTTAGTGCTCTAGTGGGTAGATCTGCTGTTTGGTGATCGGACGGTCGTGAGTTCGAATCCTGCCAAAGGCATACATTTTTCTCTCGCTTTTACTATTTTGGCGCCAGAGGTAACGCACACATCCCGAAACAGTCGTGCATTTACTTTTACACAACATTATAAAATACTTCACTTTGAACCTAATCATTGTGAAATGCATTCTGCACATTCGTGTGTTATTTTGAAAGTCCACCTCGACTCACTACAAATGCAAATATGTTACGGAGAACACCATGTCGAAAATAAACCTCTCACTTCAGATAATAAACAAATAAATAAATAAACGTGGATGCATGTGGTTCATAATTACCATGTCAATTGGTGTTACATGTAATAAAGATGCATTAAAAAGAAAAAGAAAACACAAAAACAATATTTAAAACAAATAATATATATATATAATGGCCAAAGTGAGGATCGAACGCATGCAGTGCAAAATTAAAATCAAGTGCCACCGTTGGCCGCCGGTTTACCCACTGCTCCAGTATGAGAAACTGTTTTGTCAATCGCAATATATCGATCATGACTATAGCTACGCGTCATAATAAACAGGGAAATACCTACAGGAATTCCATGTTTATTTATACACCAATGTTTATTTATACACCAATGTTTATATAAACAAAGCATGTAAACAACGCCATGTCAGGCTGGTATACTTATACTATATCGTATGTACTCAGAACAATAACAAACGTAGCTGCACGTTTTCCTCTTTATAGGCATGTTTTGCTCTATACTTCTCCACCATAACTCAAATGTAATTATATGTAATGCAACCTCTCTAAACCGGACACCCTGTGAGGTCCCCAGGGTGTCCGGTTTAGAGATGTTTCACTGTAATTCCGATGTAAGAGCGCTGAACAACACGCCTGTGTGCATAGCCATCATGAAGACTGATAAACATCAGCGATGGTTGACAGTGAAACTGGTCATAATTTAACACATCGATGCCGCAAGGGTGTTCGGTTTACAGAGATTACACCGTATATTCATTACCGTCTTTACACTGCGTAGAAACGATGAGACGAAATGTCACTAACGAGTCGCCATATAAATACCTGAAACTGACTTACCTGGTTGGAAACAGCAACAACAACAGCAACAGCAACAACAACAGCAATAGCAACAACAACAACAACAGCAACAACAACAACAACAACAACTCAACAGAACAACAACAACAACAGCAACAGCAACAACAACATCAACATCAACAACAACAACAGCAACATCAACAACAACACAGCAAACAACATCAACTCAACAACAGCAACAACAACAACAACAGCAACATCAACAACAACAGCAACACAACAACAACAGCAACAGCAACAACAACAGCAACAGCAACGTCCAGACAAATTCACATAATTATATCAACAAGATAAAACTTAGAATTTCAGTCTCATGTCCACAATATACACTACCCAAAACCAGAGACAATACGTCACTGTCAAGTTATTCAGGCCCAGGAATAACTTATTGTCCTATTGTCCACGTTAAAACAACAACCATTGATTCAGCCTATAATTTGAACACTCCGTTATTTACTGTCAGCTCAATGCGCTCTCAGTGCTGTCACGTGTTGGTGTCGGTAACACGGCCATCTATTTAACGTGATAGTATGTCGTCTTAATACACTAATACATCGTCTTAACACTACACAACTATCGCGGTAAGGAGACTTGCCAGAACGTGATAAAGTTGATGAAATAACTTGAGTTATTAATATGAGAGACTAATACTTGATACTGCCCACAAGTGACATATATTTATCTCGTCCTGACCAGTGTGTAAGTCGTCTCGACGCGATCGCGTCAAGATGACTTACTAACTGGTCATGACGAGATAAAACATATTAAGTCGGTTTACTGTCTATATTCGATCATAAAATGTATACAATTGAAACTAGAAATGTATATCATAATCGATATTCACGCTTTGGACAAGATTCCGTGTTATTAGACATCTTTGTCAAATCGATATCATCTTGATCAGTTAATAAGTCGTCTTGATGCGATAATTGAGGTTAATACGACTTATTATGTGCATAAGACGACTTAGCTATCACGTTATGTGGATGGTAGCAAAAGGTCACCATATGTGCTATATAATTAAGGTATAACTAGAAAAAGTCGATGGCGCGCCATCGCAATATACCCACTTTCCCGAAATGCTAAGTCCGAAAGGGGGAGGTAATCCATGATGGAGGGTCGGATAAAAAATCCGAATTCACTTTGCGCATCAGCACATCAAAACGAAGCTACGAACCAAATATCAGACGCGTTGGTATTAAGGTGAAAACGTTGTTCGAGTTACAAGGAAAAAATGGGAAATTCTGAGTCCGAAAGGGGGAGGTAATCGATGATGGAGGGTCGGATCAAAAATGGGAATTCACTTTGCGCATGTGCACATGATAACGAAGCTACAAGGTAGAAATATGAGGTGTTTTTCGCTGTAGGTATGAAGTGAATGGTCGAGAAAATTCCGAGTTACATGGAAAAAATAAGGGAAATTCATGAGTCCGAAAGGGGAGATAATCCATGATGGAGGGAGTCGATGAAAATTCCGAATTCCATTCACTTTGCGCATCTGCACATGATAACGAAGCTACATAGCAAAATATGAGGCGCGTAGGTATGAAGGTGAAAAAGTTTTCGGTTACAAGGAAAAAAATGGGGAAATTTCTGAGTCCGAAAGGGGGGGAGATCCATGAGGAGGGTCGATGAAAAATCGAATCACTTTGCAATCTGACATGGATAACGAGCTACATAGCAAATATGAGGCGCGTAGGTATGAAAGGTAAAATTTTCCGAGTTACAGGAAAAAATGGAAAATTCTTTGGTCCGAAAGGGGGAGATAATCCATGATGAGGGTCGGGATCATCCGATTAACTTGCTCAATGCACATGATACAAGCTATAGCAAATATGAGGCGCGTAGGTATGAAGGTGAAAAAGTTTTTTCGAGTTATAAGGAAAAAAATGGGAAATTCTGAGTCCGAAAGGGGAGATAATCCATGATGGAGGGTCGGATGAAAAATCCGAATTCACTTTGCGCATCTGCACATGATAACGAAGCTACATACCAAATATCAGGCGCGTAGGTATGAAGGTGAAAAAGTTTTTCGAGTTACAAGAAACGTGACGGACGGACGGACGGACGGACGGACGGACGGACGGCACAGACGTACGGACGGACGGACGGACGGACACCCGTGACGAAAACAATATACCCATTTTTTCTAAAAAAGTGGGTATAATTATTAGGTAATTGATGCATATATATGGGCCGCGCTCTGTGAAAACCAGCCTTAATGCAAATATGTTTCATAGTTTTTGTTTTATCTCACTTTTTTGTAGCACCATGTGAATCACGCAAGGAAAAAAAAGTAACGTCATCGAGAAAATGACGTTATTGAAACGCTGACGTTTGTACAATGCAGCACAACACGTCAACAGCCTACAGTATAAATGCGTGTTCATAGACTCATTGACTGTGCTTGCTGTAAACTGTATTTGCTGATAAGTTGCACTAAATGTATTTACAATTGTTAGTATGTATACAATCAAACATTGAACAGAATCAAACTATGATATGCACATGTAGTGAACAAACCAAACGCACCACTATCAATGTTAAATCTATATAAATTACTAAATAATAAAACATGTTTGACCCAGTGTCAACATGATGCGATATGCCAGGAGCCGCGTAATTAGCACTACCATAATTGTTATCTGTGATACGATTATTTTTATGACAATTTACAAATTGTATTTTTTTTTATGTTGATTTTCGAAATATTCGACGATGAACCAGTAAATCAAATGAATTAAGACATAGGCCAAGTTCTATCCGTTGCTAATTTTATCCAGAATACTTGTCACAGTTAATGAGCCAACTGTTTACATTTTCTGACCGGCCGTCGGCACTAACCACCCCCATCAGTAAACACGTTTAAACCTAAGTTGATATCTTATATTGCGCATGTTCATTTCCCCGTGAGTTTTAAATTTGCGACAAACAGTGCAGAAAGTATTGCCAATACGAATTAAATCGTTTTCTATAGAACGACACCTGTAAACCAAAACGTTTCATAAATATGATCATGCAATATGTAGATCTACGTCACACATAATTAAGTGATGAATACATGAATGCAGGTTTACTCGAGTGTGTCTACATATATGGAAACTGGATATTGTATTAAAGGTACATGCCCACTCAGTAGGCACAATATGTTCTTTATATCAGAAAACATCATCGGAGACATTTTCTGGCAAAATAAACATTCATTCACCATTACCCCACGTATTGATTGGCATTATTATACGCGCGTCACTATCAGTAAAATAACTATTACTAAATGTCTATATCTGAATAGCGGCCACTCGTAATCTTTAGAACTGGTGGAATGGTGACACAAGTATACACTTATTTAATTCCTATAAATAACAGATTATGCCTACCGAGTGGGCATGTACCTTTAAGGCTGGCTTGTCACGTTCAAATGAAAGTTAGCGTTACTCATCAAAATGATTCGATGGTTCGATCTTCAAGTTGTAAGTACATGTACGATGTATATCTGATGGTGGTCGCCAGACAGGATAAGTTTGTTTTCTTTGAGTATTCCGGTTTCAACCCAAATTAAGAAGCATGCAGACGCCTCCATCTACATGTACCCGACTACAATTGTTCTCACGTGTGTTTGTAATTGTTATATAAATATATAAATAAAGTCAGGTGCGGATACAGGGGGGTCCAGGGGGTCCGGACCCCCTCGCCCCCTGCTCCCGGAAAAAAAAAAAGAAGAAAATCTACAATACTCGAATAGTTGGATGACTTTTTTCGTGGCCTAGGTGTCAGGACATCGCATATGCGGCGATCTGGCATTAAACAAATTCCTTGGGGAGGACCCCCAGACCCCCACCCCCCCCCCCCGACTTTACGATGCGCATCGCGCTTCGCGCTCGCGGATGTCTAGACCCCCACCCATGCAATTATTTCTAATAAATTATTAATATTATGATTACATAATACTGATTTTGTTATGTGCTATCTAAAAATACCGTTCGTATGGTTATTTAGTTTCAAATGTCATTTCACAAGTCGCCCATATAATATATTATAAAAATCATAAATGCAATATGCCCATTCAGTTTGTATACAAATAATCGACACAATTACTACGTATTTCCTTAAAGGAAACCGAAGAAAAAAAAGACAACTATCTGAACCACTATGAAAACAACTGTACAATTCTGCTACGCATATCCAACATTAAAATATTTATCAGCCGCAAAGCGTACGGCTATAAATAGAACAACTTATTGCAATGACGCAACAATTCCAAGTGTCAAAATCCGACGTGACGTTGGTAAACTTATGCGTAACTTTGCGACGTCATTTTAAGCCTTTTACAGAGTGCTCTGGCACCACGGGACGGTTTTTCGAGACACACTGGACATACTTTTACAGTTGTTTGCATAGTGGTTCAGACAGTTGTCTGTTTTTTCGGTTTCCTTCAAGGAAACACGTAGTGATTTTGTCGATTATTTTTTTATACTAATGGGCATATTTCAAATGATTTTTATAATATATGGACGACTTGTGACCCGACATTTGAAACTAAATAACCATACTACCGGTATTTTTTAGATAACAGCACCACACAATCGGTATTATGTAACGAATAGAACTGGGCACAGGGCTTAATTCGTTTAATTTACTGTTTCGCTTGACGAATGTTTCGAAAATCAACAGAACAATACTATTTGGACATTTTCAGAAAAATAACCATATCACAGATGTATAATTATGGTAGTGCCAAATATACGCGGTTCTTGGCAGATCGCATCATGGTGACACTGGGCCAACCATGTTTTAGTATTTAGTGTGTTGGTATTGTGTCACAGGCATGTTTACTGCGACACAGTAATCATGATACTTGTCATACATAATTGTAGCCACCAGGGACGTAGCCTACTGATTTGTATCGGTATTTGTTACCACTTACATGTACCGTGTCACGTAATTTTTAGCGACTTTCAAAAATATCACATTGAATCGTACGATTGCCGTTTGATAACAATGTAAATATTCTTTAAAATTAGCACTTGTAAATATGGTTATATGAATGTATAGCAATTTTATATATAGTGGTTGACGTCGTACAATAGTTTGAGAAGAATACACGTTTATAACAAGTGTAATTATACAGTCAGACACCCACTATTTGTGTACCAAATCTACTACACGTCACAAGAAAACATGTCTTCATGGTTCAGTTTAAACATAATGTTATTAGTTTTGCCTGTGACTGGAGAAATGGGGCTTATGGGATTTGTGACCAGTGTAGTTACTTATCAAATAGAACGCTATTGTAGCCTGATATTGATCTACATTCCTTATTAGAAGTACGACGGGTGTTTTATTGATGGAACGAACAGTGCAGATCCTGATCAATTAACTGATAAGCCATATTCTTGTACAGTCCGTACAAATGATCAAGGGCATTAATTATACCGGTAGTCCATTTAGTTAGGGGGTGTTTTTTTCAAATTAATCAAAATAAATGAAACTTACTTGCAAAAAGTGCAGATCCTGATGAGACGGCTCGTTACG
The DNA here is from genome assembly GCA_029237695.1 of Conchocele bisecta. Taxonomy (NCBI): domain Eukaryota; kingdom Metazoa; phylum Mollusca; class Bivalvia; order Lucinida; family Thyasiridae; genus Conchocele; species Conchocele bisecta. Next base: position 212 of record JAQRGA010002975.1, on the reverse strand, counting down.
AGCCGGCTCACTCGGATATACACTATGTGCAACATTACAAACGAGTTGTGTAGTGTTGGAAGGGTTAAATGTAAAATCGCACTGCAATTAATATATTTGTATGTGTTTAAAACGTGTATTAATTACATGAGTTTTAAACATAAATTGAAACGTTTAATAGTGAATTGCAATTATTGCTTTTTGTCTGGCCTTGTGCCGAAAAGGTAAATCGC
>JAQRGA010000297.1:0-21705 GCA_029237695.1 Conchocele bisecta | reverse complement strand
GATTACAGGAGGATGCATTAAAGTTTGAACTGAGCATCACCATGCATTTGTGGCTGTGACTGGAGAAATGGGGCTTATGAGTTTTGCGATCTGCACAGTTGCATCAAGGAAACAGCCGTCATGCTTGTAACAAGAATTATAGATGGTTATCAGGATACAGGAGACAGTGTGTATTTGATTTGTACCTACATGCAAAGTGATCACAGTTTTAACTGCACAAGTCACCATGCATTTGTAGCTGTCACTGGAGAAACGGGGCTTATGGGTTTTGCGATCAGTGTGGATCCAGATCAGCCTGTGCATCCGCACAGTCTGATCAGGATCTGCACTGTTCACCATTCCATCAATGAAACACCCGTCATGCTTCTAATAATGAAAATAGATCCGTCTGCTATTTATGAAATTAGAAAAAAATGGGCAAATTGTTTTTTCGTAATAAAATCAACATTGGGCCAAATTTTCACAAAATAAAAAGAAGATTCATTCTTAAATTTTGATAAAATTTATCATTATCGACAAAATATTGTTTTTGCATTGTCTATATAGCCGTAAAATTTGGGCAGCTTTCGTGAAACAAACAGTATAATCAAACGGAATTGGATGCACAGTGCTGTGTGTCCGAATGCGGACAATATTTGTTGGCAGGAGAGGAATGGAAACAAACACAAAGTACGTGTATTGAACATTTATTTACATTACGAATATAACATTTGTGCACAGGTAACACAATAACAATCACACATGCACTACTTTACTTTTTTAGTATTTTACTTTTTAACAAAGCCGTAATTGATACGTAGCCAATGCTATTTTGTTTACTTCATAAAATATTAACCCTTACAATGATGAATTAGATTGTGTCGTCTGCAGCTTTTTTTATGTGTCATTTTACTCATAAAAAACATGTTTTGACAGTACTTTAGAATCATTTCATGTTTTATGGAGAAAGAACACAAGATATGAAACAACAGCAGACGACAATTTCGGTTCCGGTCTACTAAGGGTGACCATAACAAAATGATATTGTTCACATATAATATTTATGGTAAAACTGCAATGTCACTGTCCGTATCGCACGCCTGTTTCCATAATAGTATGTATATAGAGAATAGCAGACTTGTACATAGTATGTATATAGAGAATAGCAGACTTGTACATAGTATGTATATAGCAGACTTGTACATAGTATGTATATAGAGAATAGCAGACTTGTACATAGTATGTATATAGATAGCATTTGTACATGTATTTGTATATAGAGAATAGCAGACTTGTACATTGTATATAGAGAATATCAGACTTGTACATAGTATGTATAGAGAATGCACTTACATGTGTTATAGAGATAGCAGATTGACTGTATGTATATGACATAGTAGATATATAGAATATTGTCTAGTGTATAGATAGCAGCTTGTACAATATAGCAGACTTGTACACATATAGTATGTATATAGAGAATAGCAGACTTGTACATAGTATGTATATAGAGAATAGCAGACTTGTACATAGTATGTATATAGAGAATAGCAGACTTGTACATAGTATGTATATAGAGAATAGCAGACTTGTACATAGTATGTATATGTACATAGTATGTATATAGAGAATAGCAGACTTGTACATAGTATGTATATAGAGAATAGCAGACTTGTACATATAGCAGACCTTGTACATATTATAGTGTAAAATAGAGAATAGCAGACTTGTTCATAGTGTATATAGAGAATAGCAGACTTGTACATAGTATGTATATAGAGAATAGCAGACTTGTCAGTGTTTATAGAGAATAGCAGACTGTCATAGTATGTATATAGAGAATAGCAGACTTGTACACATATAGCAGACTTGTACACATATAGTATGTATATAGAGAATAGCAGACTTGTACATAGTATGTATATAGAGAATAGCAGACTTGTACATAGTATGTATATAGAGAATAGCAGACTTGTACATAGTATGTATATAGAGAATAGCAGACTTGTACACATATAGCAGACTTGTACACATATAGTATGTATATAGAGAATAGCAGACTTGTACATAGTATGTATATAGAGAATAGCAGACTTGTACAAATATAGCAGACTTGTACACATATAGTATGTATATAGAGAATAGCAGACTTGTACAAATATAGCACATGTCATCGAATGTCTGTATTCACCAGGGGCCCGTTTCACTAAACTTCTTACGACTAAAATGTTCGTAAGTTCAAATTTAAGATCGTCTGTAAATGTCAATTTATGGATTTATATTTATTGAGCATAGGCTGCATATGCAGCATATGCTCAATAAATGTAAATCCAATAATTACTTACAAGAAAACATTGTTAATGTGAAATTTACAGACTATCATAATTTTGCACTTACGAACATTTTAGTCGTAGGAAGTTTAGTGAAACGAGCCCCAGCTGGCTGGAGATGTACTCCATGTGTGACCAGTCTGGATCATAGAGGAAGCGATGTTGCTGTAGTTGTAGATACCAGGTTGTGACGTCATCACATCGAAACTGGGCGTTGTAAACTGACCGCTGAAGTAGCCACTGAACGGAACTGCAGTTAGTGACGTAGTCTGTGACGTAGACGGGTAGCCGTACTGGTACACGTCGCTGTATCCCCCATTTGGCGTATAGACAGCTGGAGTAGGCGTGGATGTCGCTCAGCAGTAACTTCCGGTCCGGGGAGCCAAAATATCGCCATGGAGACGAGCGCCATGAAGGTGGGTGGCGGCTTTTCCGCGCTCACTTCCGGTGTAGCGAGCGACGCCGACTTCTCCGACAGTTTGGTTAAAGTCTGGAAAAATAAATAATTGTGTATTATGCACATATATATACTTATACAACTGCTCAATACGACAACTATCATCATTATATGTAATGCCAATCGAGACGACACTGAATACATGAGTGTATCGTCATGTGAGCGTCCAACAGATCATTTATAATTCACCTACTTTCTAAAGCAATCGCTGGACAGTTGTGCTGCACTTATTTCACATATTGCAGTTTAACCCCAATAAGTTGTGTATTACCACAGTTAATGAGTAACTGGAAAATGCAAAACCAATGCTCGGATGTGACATAGCATTGTACACTTGTCTGAACTATAAGTCAGTTATTGTCCACATGTTGGATTTTTCAGGGACTAAATGATGCGGTCGCCTCGATATTTATTTCCTTAAAATCAAATTTGTGAACAAGAACTTGTACATATTGATTGGGTCATCGGCTGAGACAATCTACCTTAGAGGAACTATGTGACCCTTGTAATGTTTAAAATAGTAGTTGTCTTCCAATTGCCTGCTACATCTCACAATATACATTTCTACTATCAGGTGCCCGTTTCACTAAACTTCGTAAGACTAAAATGTTCGTACGTGCAAATTTAAGATCGTCTGGAACTTTCGATTGATGGATTTACATTTATTGAGCATAGGCTGCATATATGCAGTCTATGCTCAATAAATGTAAATCAAATAATTGTTTACAAGAAAACATTGTTAATGTGAAATTACAGAATATCATAATTTTGCACTGACGCACATGTTAGTCGTACGAAGCTTAGTGAAACGGCCCCCAGATTTTCATAATACATGTATAATATTCGTAAACGTCATTTATACGCCAAGTGGAAACGAAGGGACGACTTTTATTTGTTTTAAATCTACTTTTACTTTTAACACATTTTAAGGTTCTCAATGTCACCTCTACGCGAGGTAGTAATGAAGGCGCAGCGATGCAAATGGAGTGACGAAATATCTCTAACTAGCCACCAAATTCTAAGTACATAACTCTAATTACATTACATGACATTGCATTGTATTATATGGTAGTGCAATCCTAATTGCTTGATACAACGGAAATAACGTGCCAGGCTACTGACCACCATCATATCCGGGGTTTTGCACGCACTGAAGTAACGTTCTGAAGTACAGACTTTCCTAATTACAAGTACAAGTAGTCTCTCGTGAAAGTCGCACGAAAAGTCGGCCAGTAAGTTAAGTATAACGTTCGACGCTGTGCTAGAATGTACCCACAAACCCTCTTCTCAACTTCTGTGACTGGTGAAATTTGGCTTATGAGATTTGTGAGCAGTGTAGCTCCTGATCAAATAACACAAACATGTAGCCTGAGTTAGAAGCATGATGTAAGCCCCATTTCTCTAATCACACACACAACTATGCAAGTAAATTTTACAAAATAACAAAAATGTTCTCCAGTCACAGTCACATGTGGTTGTGACTGGAGCAATGGGGCTTATAAGTTTAGCGGCCAGTGTAGATACAGATCAGCCTGTGCATACGCACGATGCTATGATAGTACGATGACGATACTTTATTGTAGTGCTGTTATCGTGCTCTCGTGGTATTGTCATCATAGTATTGTGCAATCATCATGGTATTGTCGTGGTATCGTAGTGTCGTTATTGTATGTACCAAGGGTCTTTGGTTTAGAACGGTTCCACTGTACTAAATGATAAATCACAAATGTGCCTACTGTTTTCATCAACATAATTCATATACAGAGATACGCAACTAACGTTAGACTGCACCGTGCCGTTCGGGTATATATGCAGGAGCCGGGGTGGAACGGTCACGTCATGAAAGTTAGACTTGTTCTCGTTGAATATATACATGTCGAGGAACCAGAGCTGGTCCATCAGTGAGGTGTCGAGTTCCAGTCTGGTCATGTTGGGGTTGGGTGTGTACGCCAGTCGACCGTCGACCCACCGCTCACGGAGGAACATGCTCATGGAGTATTCCTGGAGTGGAACGAATCTTTGAATGAAGATGCTATATCCAGTGAAACGTCTCTAAACCAGACAACCTGGGAGCTCCCCAGGGTGTCCGGTTTAGAGAAGCTTCACTGTAAATCATGCAGTTTATCATTCTGTGCCATAGTTGTGTGCTATGCGATCACGAACAGACATTATCACCTAAGATAAATGACCAAGAAACTAATGAAACATAAGATCCAAGGTGTGTGTTCTTGGTGTCCGGTTTAGATTGGGGTTCCATTGTATGTGGTTGTGGCTGGGGTAGATATGGGGCCTTTATGTGTGATGCGACCAATGTAGCTCCAGATCAGCCTGTGCATCCGCACAGTCTGTCAGATCTCATGCTGTTCGCCATATTCCATCAATGACACCATCCGTCATGCTCTAACAATCAATCTAGATTGTGATCAGACTACATGCGTGTTATATCAGGACTCACAAGTTCACCATGTCATGTTCAACCATTCCATCAATTGACACATCCGTCATGCTCTAACAATCAATCTAGATTGTGATCAGTACAGCGTGTTTATATCAGGACTACTGCTAAATGCGTGTTATAATCAGACTACACTGTTCACCATTCATCCAATGACACATCCGTCATTGCTCTAATTCAATCAATCTAGATTGTGATTCAGACTACATGCGTAGTGTTATAACAGGACTACTGTTCACCATTTCCATAATGTTCACATCCGTCATGCCTCTAAAATCAATCTAGATTGTTGATCAGGTACATGTGTTATATAAGGATTCACTGTTCACCATCCAACAATGACAACAATCGTCCTGCTCTACAATCAATCGAGATGTTGATTCAGGACTTACAATGCGTGTTATAATAAGACTACAATGTTCACCATCCATTCTTAATGGACACATCCGTCATTGCTTAACAATCAATCTAGGATGTGATTCAGGCTCCATCATGGTGTTCAATCAAGACTACACCTGTTTCACCATTCCATCAATGACACATCCGTCATGCTCTAACAATCAATCTAGATTGTGATCAGACTACATGCGTGTTATATCAGGATCTCCACTGTTCACCATTCCATCAATGACACATCGGTTCATGCCTTAACAATTCCAATCTAGATTGTGATCCAGACTAACATGCCGTGTGTTTCATAATCAGATTCTCACTGTTCACAATCATCAATGACACATCCGTGCCTCTAACAAATGGGAATCAGATTGTGATCAGGCTACATGCGTGTTATATCAGGATCTCCACACTGTTCGGCCAATCCATCCAATGAACATCAATCATGGCTTACGATTTCATCCTAGATGTGAATCATGGACTACATGCGTGTTAATATCAAGATCTCCAATGTTCGCCATCCATCAATTGACATTCCGTCATGCTCCTTATCAATCAATTAGCTTGTGATTCAGGCTACATGCGTGTTATATCAGGATCTCCACTGTTCACCATTCCATCAATGACACATCCGTCATGCTCTAACAATCAATCTAGATTGTGATCAGGCTACATGCGTGTTATTATCAGGATCTCCACTGTTCAGGCCCATTCCATCAATGGACACATCGTATGCTTAACAATCATCTAGGATTGTGATCAGACTACATGCGTGGTCTATATCCAGGATTCCTCCACTGTTCGCCTTCAATCAATGACATCCGTCATGCCTCTAAACAATCTATCAGATTTCGTGATCAGGCTACATTGAAAGTGTTATATCAGGTTCTCAACTGCTTCACCATTCCATCAATGACCACATTCCGTGTGCTCTAACAACAATTCGAGTGTGATTCTGGCTACATGGCGTGTTATATCAGGGGACTACACTGGTTCTCCATTCCATCATGACACATCCGTTTCATGCTCTAACAATCCAATTAGGATTGTGATCAGACTACTGGTTGTTATATCGGATCCTCCTTGTTGAACATTCCATCAATGACAAACAATTCCGTTCATGCTTAACAATTATCTAAGATTGTTGCTCAAGGCTAACATGGTGTTATATAGGATCTCACTGTTCACCATTCCATCAATGGACACATCGTCATGCTATAAACAATCTAGATTGTGTTAAGACTACATGGTGTTATATCAGGATCTCAATGTTCACCATTCCATCAATGGAACAAATCGTCCATGCTCTAAACATCAATCTAGATTGTGATTCAGGATAGCCATTGCCGTGTTATTCAAGGATTCTCACACGGTTCGTCATTCATCAATTGACATACATCCGTCATGCTTCTAAACTCAATTAGATTGTGAATCAAGGCTACTGCGTGTTTTATATCAGGATTCTCACTGTTGTTCATTCCATCAATGGACACATCCGTCATGCTCTAACAATACAATTAGATTGTGATCAGGCTACATGGTTGTTATATCAGGATTTACATGTTCTCCATTCCATCAATTGAAACAATTCCGTCCTTGTCTAACAATTCCAATCTGATTGGAGATCAGGATACGAATGAGTGTTATATCCAGGATCTCCACTGTTCGCCATTCCATCAATGACAACATTCGTATGCTCTAACATCAATTAGATTGTGATCAGACTACATGCGTGTTATATCAGGATCTCACTGGTTCGTCATTTCCATTCAATGGACACATCCGGTTCATGCTCTAAAAATTCAATCTAAGATTGGTGATATGCTACATGCCGTGTGATATCAGGATACACTGTTCTCCATTCCTCAATCGAACACATCCGTCAATGCTTAACAATCAATCTAGATTGTTGATTCAGGACTTACAATGGCCGAGTTATATCAGGACTTACACTGTTCACCATTCCATCATGGGACACATCCGTCATGCTTAACAATCCATTTAGATTGTGAATCAGGCTAATGCGTGTTTATTCCAGGACTACAACTGTTCACCATTCTCAAGGGACACTCCAGTCATGCTACTAACAATCAATTAGGATTGTGATCAGACTACCATGAGTGTTATATCAAGGATCTCCAACTGTTCACCTTCATCAATGACAATTTCCGTCATGCTTCTAACAACAATCAAGGATTTGTGATCAGACTACATTGGTGTTATATCCTGACGACCACTGGTTCACATTCTTCAATGGAACACATCCGGTATGCTCCTAACAATCAATCTAGATTGTGATCAGGCTACATTGGTGTTATATCCAGGGACTACAACTGGTTCACATTCCATCAATTGAAACAAATCCGTCATGCTCTTAACAACAATCTAAGATTCGTGAAATCAGGCTTAACATGCGTGTTATTATATCCGGATTTCTCCATGGTTCCACCATTCCATCAATGACAACCCGTCTGCTCTAACAATCAATTAGATTGTTGATCAGGAAGACTAATGGTGTTTCTATATCAGGATCTCCACTGTTACCATTCCATTCAATGACCAACATCCGTCATGCTCTAACAATCCAATTAGATTGTGATCAGGCTACATGCGTGTTTCTAATCAAGGATCTCCACTTGTTCGCCATTCATCCATGACACATTCCGTCATGCTCTAAACAATCCTAATATAGATTGTGATCAGATAACATGGGGCGTGTTTGTTATACAGGATCTCCATCTGGTTCGCATTCCATCCAATGGTCACATCCGGTCCATTGCCCTCTAACAATCAATCTATGATTGTGAACGGCTACATTGCGTGTAATATCAGATCTCCACTGTTCACCATTCATCGTGAAACAACATCCGTCAAATTGCTTAACAATCAATCTAGATTGTGATCAGGCTACATGCGTGTTGTCTCAGGGTGGCAGTATTGGCCAAGATTTACTACTGGAACTTACACTGTTCTCCCTTCCATCAATGGACACATTCCGTCCATGCTTCTAACCAATCAATCTAGATTGTGATCAGATTACCATTGCGGTTAATATCAGGATTCACTGTTGTCCCATTCCATCAATGACACATACGGTCATGCTCTAACATCAATTAGATTGTGATCAGGGCTAACATGCGGGTGTTATATCAGGATTTCTCCACTGTTCACCTTCCATCAATGACACATTCCCGTCATGGGGCTTACAATCAATCTAGATTGTGTTCAGGCTACATGCGTGTTCTATCAGGTACTACACTGTTCCTCCATTCATCGACTTGACACCATACCGTCATGCTCTAACAATCAATTAGGATTGTTGATCAGCTCATGAGTGTTATATCCAGGTTCGCATGTTCGCCATCCATCAATGACACATTCCGTCAATTGATCTAACAATAATCTAGATTGTGATCAGGTACATGCGTGTTATATAGGATCTCCACTGTTCTCCATTCCATCAATGGACATTCCGTTTATGCCTCTAACAATCAATCTAGGATTGTGATCAAGGCATACCTGCGTGTTATATCAGGATTCCATGTTCACCAATTTCCATCAATGACACAATTCCGTTCATTGCTTCTAAACATCAATCTAGATTGTGATCAAGGCTACATGCGTGTTATATCAGGATTCCACTGTTCGTCATTCATCATGGAAACATCGTTTTTCATGCTCTAACAATCAATCTAGATTGTGATCAGGCTACATGCGTTGTAATTATTCAGGATCTCCACTGTTCGTCATTCCATTCCAATGGACACATTGTCAGCTCTACAATCCAATCTGATTGTGAAAGGCTAATGCGTTGTTCTAATATCAAGGGGGACTAACTGTTCTCCCTTCCTTCAATGAAACATCCGTCATGCTCTTAACAATTCAATATAGATTGTGATCAGGACTTACATGGTTGTTATATCAGGATCTCACTGTTTCGCATTCCATCAATGGACACATCGTCAATGCTTCTACATCATCTAGATTGTGTCCCCAGACTTACAGGGTGTTTATATCAGGATTCCACTTGTTCCGGTCATTCCAATCAATGACACCATCCGTCATGCTTAACAATCAACTCGATGTGAAAAATCCAAGGTACTTGCGTGTTATTTCAGGGATACACTGGTTCTCCATTTCCAATCAATGACACATCGTCATGCTTTAACAATCAATCTGATTGGTGGATCAGACTACCATGCGTGTTATATAAGGATCTCCATGTTCCGTCATTCCATCAACTGGGAACACATCCGTTCATTGCTCTAACAATCAATTAGATTGTGATCAGGCTACATGGTGTTATTGATCGGACTACACAGTTCACCCCATTCCTCAATGACAATTCCGCCCCCCTCATACTATAACAATCATCAGATTGTTGTCGACTACATGCGTGTTATATCAGGATCTCCACTGTTCTCCATTCCATCAACTGACACATCCGGTTTCATGGCTCTAACTAATCAATCTAGATTGTGATCAGGATACATGGTGTTAATTTCAGGATTTCACTGTTCGCCATTCATCAATGCCACATCCGGTCATGCTCCTAAAGTCAATCTAGATTGTGATCAGGCCTACATTTGCGTTGTTATATCGGAATCTCATGTTCCACCATTTCATCCATTGACCAATCCGTCATGCTTCTAACAATCAATTCTAGACTTTTGTGATAGGTTTACATGGCGTGTAAATGATCAGGATCCTCCACTGTTCACCATTCATCAATGGACACATCCGTCCTGCTCTAACGTCACTTCTAGAGTTGTGATCAGGCCTACATTGCGTGTGATATCAAGGGATCTCCATGTTCACCATTTCCATCCATGACACATCCGTCATGCTCTTAACAGTTCAATCTAGATTGTGGATTCAGGCTACATGCGGTTGTATATTCAGGATCTCACTGGTTCACCATTCCCATCCAATGACACATCCGTTCATGCCTTAACAATTCCAATCTAAGATTGTGATCAGGCTACCTGCCGTGTTATATCAGGATCTCCACTGTTCGCCATTCCAATCAATGACAACATCCGTCATGCTCTAAATTCATTAGATTGTGATCAGGCTATGGCGTGTTATATCAGGTCACCACTGTTCGCCATTCCATCATGACACATTCGGTCATGCTCTTAACAATCAATTAGGATTGTGATTCCAGGTACATGGCGTGTTATATCAGGATTCCATTGGTTCCACCATTCCAATCAATGGGACACATCCGTTCATGCTCTAAAATCAATCTAGATTGTGATAGGCTACATTGCGAGTTATATCAGGATCTCCATGTTCACCATTCATCAATGAGACTTCCGTCATGGTTAACAAGCAATCTAGATTGTGATCAGACTCAAGCGTGTTATATCAGGACTCTTCCACTGTTCGCCATTCAATTCCAATGGACACAACCGTCATGCCTCTAACAATCAATTAGATTTGTGATCCAGGCTACATGCGTGTGATATCAGGATCTCCAATGTTCTCCTTCCAATTCAATGACACATCGTCATGCTCTAACAATTCAATCTAGATTTGTGATCAGGACTACATGCGTGTTATATAGAGGGATTATATCTCCCTGTTCACATTCCATCAATGGACACATCCGTCCATGCTCTACAATCAATTAGGATTGTGATCAGGCCTAATTGCGTGTTATATCAAGGATCTCCACTGTTGTCATTCCATCAATGACCACATCCGTCATGCTTCTAAACAATCAATAAGATGTGATCAGGTCAAAGTGTTATTATCAGGATCTCACTGTTCGTCATTCCATCAATGAACATCCGTCATGCTCTAAACAATTCAATCTTAGATTGTGATCAGGCTACAGGTTGTTATATCAGGGACTACATGTTCCTCATCCATCAATGACACTTCGTCATGCCTCTAAAAATCAATCTAGATTGTGACAGACTACAAATGCGTGTTATATCGGATCTCACTGTTCCGCCATTCATCAATGAGACATCCGTCAATGCTCTAACAAATCAAATCTTTAGATTGTGATCAGACTACATGCGTGTTATATCAGGATCTCCACTGTTCGCCATTCCATCAATGACACATCCGTCATGCTCTAACAATCAATCTAGATTGTGATCAGGCTACATGCGTGTTATATCAGGATCTCCACTGTTCACCATTCCATCAATGACACATCCGTCATGCTCTAACAATCAATCTAGATTGTGATCAGGCTACATGCGTGTTATATCAGGATCTCCACTGTTCACCATTCCTTCAATGACACATCCGTCATGCTCTAACAATCAATCTAGATTGTGATCAGGCTACATGCGTGTTATATCAGGATCTCCACTGTTCACCATTCCATCAATGACACATCCGTCATGCTCTAACAGTCAATCTAGATTGTGATCAGGCTACATGCGTGTTATATCAGGATCTCCACTGTTCACCATTCCATCAATGACACATCCGTCATGCTCTAACAATCAATCTAGATTGTGATCAGACTACATGCGTGTTATATCAGGATCTCCACTGTTCGCCATTCCATCAATGACACATCCGTCATGCTCTAACAATCAATCTAGATTGTGATCAGACTACATGCGTGTTATATCAGGATCTCCACTGTTCACCATTCCATCAATGACACATCCGTCATGCTCTAACAGTCAATCTAGATTGTGATCAGACTACATGCGTGTTATATCAGGATCTCCACTGTTCGCCATTCCATCAATGACACATCCGTCATGCTCTAACAATCAATCTTAGATTGTGAATCAAGCCTACATCCGTGTTTATATCAGGATCTCCACTGTTCGCCATTCCAATCAATGCACAATCCGTCATGCTCTACACCAATCATCAGATTGTGAATCAAGGCTACATGCGTGTTTATATCAGGAATCTCCACTAGTTCCACCAATCATCCACTGACACATCCGGTCATTGCCTCTAACAATCAATCTTAGATTGTGATCAGTAACATGCGTGTTTATTCAAGGATCTCCACTGTTTCCACCATCATCAATGACACATCCGTCCAAAAAGTCTCTAACAATCAATCTTAGAATGTGATCAATGCTACAGCGTGTTTTTATCTCAGATCCTCCAACTGTTCACCATCCATCATTGCACATCGTCATGCGCCTAACAATCAATCCTAGATTGTGATCAGGCTACATGCTGTTATATCAGGATCTCCACTGTTCACATTCCATCAATGACAACCAATCCGTCATGGCTCCCACCAGTCAATCTAAGATTGTGATCAGGCTACAATGCGTGTTATCAGGACTACACCTTGTCCTCCAACCAAATCAATTGACACAACCGTCTGCTTCCTAACAATCCAATCAAGATTGTGATCAGGCTACAGCGTGTTATATCAGGATATCACTGTTTTCACATCCATTCCAATGACACATCCGTCAGCTCAACAATCAATCTAGATTGTGATCATGCTATATGGCCCTGTTATTAATCAGGGATCTCCACTGTTTCGCCATACATCATGACACCATCCTCATGCGCTAACCAATCAACTAGATTGTGATCAGGACTACATGCGTGTTATATCAGGATCTCCACTGTACGCCATTCCATTCAATGGACACCATCCGTCAGGCACTAACAATTCCAATCTAGATGTGAAATCATACTACCTGCGTGTTATTAACAATGATCTCCACTGTTCGGGCCAATCATCAATGACACATCCGTTCATGCTCTAACAATCAATCTAGATTGTGATCATGCTAAACATTGCTGTTTTATATCAGATCACCAACTGTTCGCCATAACATCCAATGCACCATCCGTCATGCTTCTACAATCACTCTTAGATGTGAATCAAGACTACATGCGTGTTATAATCAGGATCTCCACTGTTTCGCCATTCCATCAATTGACACATCCGTCATGGCTCTACAATCAATCTAGATTGTGATTCACTATATTCGGGTGTTATAATTCATCTACACCTGTTTCAACCAATTCCATTCAAAGAACACATCCGTCATGCTTCCCTTAAACCATCATCCTAAGATTGTTGAATCAACTACATGCGTGTTATATCAGGATCTACACTTGTTTCCGGCCATTCAAATCAATGGACACATCCGTTCATGCCTTCTAACAATCCAATCTAAGGAATTGTGATCTGACTTACATGCGTGTTATATCAAGGATCTCCACTGTTTCTCCATTCCATTCAATGACACATCCGTTCATGCTCTAACAATCAACTTAGGATTGTGAACAACTACAATGCGTGTTATATCAGGATTACTACCACTTGTTCCACCATTCCAATCAATTGACACATCCGGTCATTTGCTCCTAAACAATCAATCTAGTTTGTGACAGGCTACCTGGCGTGTTATTCAGGATCCTCCTGGTTCGCCATTCCATCAATGACAACATCCGTCATGCTCAACCAGTCCAATCTAGATTTGTGATCAGGACTATACAATGGCGTTTATATTCCAGGAATCCTCCACTTGGTTCGCATTCCATCAAATGACCACCATCCTCATGCACTAACAATTCAATCTAGATTGTATCTGGCAACAATGCTTGTTTATAATCAGGACTCCACTGTTCGCCATTCCTTCAATGGACACATCCGTCATGCTCTAAACAATCAATCTAGTTTGTGATTCACCAAGCTACATGCCGTGTTATTATCAAAGGATCCTCCAATGTTCTCCATTCCAATCAATTGACACATCCGTGATTGGGCTCCTTAACCAATTCCAATCTTCATTGTGATCAATGCTACATGCGTGTTAATATCTTGGATCTCCCACTTGTTCAACCATTCCATCAATGACACATCCGTCCATGCTCTAACAATCAATCTAATTGTGATTCAGGTTACAGGCGTGTTATTATCAGATTCTCCACTTGTTCAACCAATTCCAATCAATTGACAACATCCGGTTCCAATGCTTCCTAACAATCCAATCTAAGAATTTGTTGATCAGGTTACAATGCGTGTTATATCAGGATCTCCACTGTTCGCCATTCCATCAATGACACATCCGTCATGCTCTAACAATCAATCTAGATTGTGATCAGGCTACATGCGTGTTATATCAGGATTCCATGCGTTCATTCCACCAATGACACACGTCATGTCTAAAACAATCAATCTAGATTGGTACAGGCCTACATGCGTGTTATATCAGATCTCCACTGTTTCGCCATTCATCAAGGACACATCCGTCATGCTCTAACAATCAATCTAGATTGTGATCAGACTACATGCGTGTTATATCAGGATCTCCACTGTTCGCCATTCCATCAATGAACATCCTTCAGCTCTTTAACAATCAATCTAGAATTGTTGATCAGGCCTACATGCGTGTTATTTCAGGATCTCCATGTTTCCCAATTCCAATCAATGCACATCCGTCATGCTCAACAATCAATCAAGATTGTGACAGGACTACATGGCGTTGTTATAATAAGATTCCCTCCACTGATCGGCCATTCCATTCAATGACACATCCGTCATGCTCTAACAATCAATCTAGATTGTGATCAGGCTACATGCGTGTTATATCAGGATCTCCACTGTTCGCCCATTCCATTTCAATGAACAACATCCGTCATTGCTCTAAAACAATCAATCTTAGATTGTGATCAGACTACATGCGTGTTATATCAGGATCTCCACTGTTCGCCATTCCATCAATG
This sequence comes from Conchocele bisecta, assembly GCA_029237695.1. Taxonomy (NCBI): domain Eukaryota; kingdom Metazoa; phylum Mollusca; class Bivalvia; order Lucinida; family Thyasiridae; genus Conchocele; species Conchocele bisecta. The sequence continues at coordinate 6,404 of JAQRGA010000297.1, read as the reverse complement.
ACACATCCGTCATGCTCTAACAATCAATCTAGATTGTGATCAGGCTACATGCCGTGTTTTATTTCAGGATCTCCACTGTTCACAATTGTCCATCAAATGGACACATCCGTCATGCTTCTAAACAGGTCAATATAGATTGTGATCAGGCTACATGCGTGTTATTCAGGATTCTCCAATGTCGTCATTTCAATCCTATGATCACATTCCGTTTCATGCTCTAACAATTCCATCTAAGTTGTGATCAGGCTACATGCCGAGTTATTATCAGGGATTCTCCACTGTTCATCGCCCATTCCAATCAATGGACACATCCGTCATGCTCTAACAATCAGATCTAGATTGTGATTCTCGGACTTACATGGTGTGATATCAGGATCTTTCCAATGTTCGCCTTTCAATCTATGACACATCCGGTCCTGCATCTAACAATCCAAAATTAGATTGTGATCAGGCTACCATGCGGGTTTATATCAGGATCCTCCACTTGTCCACCTGCCAATCATATGAACACATCCGTCATGCTCTAACAATTCAATCTAGATTGTGATCAGGCTACATTGGTGCTTGTTATTCAGGATCTCCACTGTTCGCCATTCCCATCAAATGACACATCCGTCAGTGCTACCTAACAAATCAAATTCTTGATTTGATTAGGCTACATGCGTGTTATTCAGGATCACCACTGGTCACCATTCCATCAATGACACATCCCGTCATGCTTCAAACCAGTCAATCTAGGATTGTGATCAGGTGACATTGCGTGGTTAATATCCAGGACTTTACCACTTGTTCTCAATTCATCAATGAACACATCCGTCATGCTCTAAACAATTCAATCTAGATTGTGGATCAGGCTACATGCCGTGTTGTATTTCATGGATCTCCACTGTTCACCATTCCATCTAATGGACACATCCGTCATGCTTCTAAACAAGTCAATTCTGAGTTTGTGATCAGGCTTACATGCGTGTTATTCAGATTCCACTGGTTGCCATTCCATCAATGAAATCCGTCATGCTCTCTAACAAGCAATTCTTGTTGTGATCCAGGATACATTGGTGTTATATCAGGATCCTCCAACTGTTCGCCCATTCCAATTTCCAATAGACCAACATCCGTATGCTCTAACAATCAATCTAGGATTGTGATCAGATAATGCGTGTTATTTCAGTGATCTCCCTGTTCTCCTTCTCCATCAATGACACATTCCGTCATGGCTCTAACATCAATTCTAGGATTGTGATCAGGCTTACTTGCGTTGTTATATCCAGGATTCCTCACCAGTTCTCCATTGATCATGACAATCCGTCATGCTCTAAACAATCAATCTACGAATTGTGAATCGAGGCTACATGGCGTGTTATTATTCAGGATTCTCCACTGTTCGCCATTCCATCAATGACACAATCCGTTCATGCTCTAACAATCAATCTAGATTGTGATCAGGCTACATGCGTGTTTTATCAGGATTCCACTGTTTCAACCATTTCCGTCAATGAACATCCGTTCATGCTCTAACAGTCATCTAGGATTGTGATCAGGGCTACCATGCGTGTTATATCAGATCTCACTGTTCGTCATTGTCCATCAATGGACACATCCGTCATGCTCTAACAATCAAATCTAGATTGTGATCAGGCTACTATGCGTTGTGTTATATCAGGATCTCAACTGTTCCCATTCCATCATGACCCTCATTTCCGTCATGCTCTAACAATCAATCTAGTTTGTGATCAGGTTACATGCCGTTTGTGTATATCAGGATCTCCACTGTTCGCATTCATCAAGAACAATCGTATGCTCTAACAATCAATCTAGATTTGTTTGATCAGGCTACATGCGTGTTAATATCAGGATCTCCACTGTTTCGCCGATTCCGATCAATATGACAACATTCCGTCATGCTTAACAATCAATCTAAGAATTGTGATCAAGGTACATGGTGTTATTGTAAGGATCTCCAACTGTTTCACCATTCCATCAATGACGCATCCGTTCATTTGCTCTAAAACAGGTCATCTAGATTGTGATCCAGGCTACTTTGCGTTTGTTATATTCAGGACTACACTTGTTCCTCCATTCCTTTCAATGACACATCCGTCATGCTCTAATACAATCAATCTCTTGTTTGTTGGGATAGGACTAACTGCGTGTTATTTATCAGGATCTACCACTGTTCCCACCATTCCATCAATTGACACATCCGTCCTTGCTCTTAACAATCTAATTCTAGATTGTGATCAGGCTACATGCGTGTTTATCAGGATTCCACTGTTCGCCATTCCATAATGGACACATTCCGTCATGCTCTAACATCAATTAGGTTTGTGATCAGACTACATGCGTTGTTATATCCAGATCCTCCACTTGTTCCGCCATTCCATCAATGACACATCCGTCATGCTCTAACAATCAATCTAGATTGTGATCAGACTACATGCGTGTTATATCAGGATCTCCACTGTTCGCCATTCCATCAATGACACATCCGTCATGCTCTAACAATCAATCTAGATTGTGATCAGGCTACATGCGTGTTATATCAGGATCTCCACTGTTCGCCATTCCATCAATGACACATCCGTCATGCTCTAACAATCAATCTAGATTGTGATCAGACCTAATTGCCGGTTATTTCAAGGGATCTCCATGTTCGCCATTCCATTCAATGACCACATCCGTCATGCTCTAACTAATCAATAATCTAGATTGTGATCAGACCTACAATGCGTGGTTATATCAGGATCTCCACTGTTCGCCATTCCATCAATGACACATCCGTCATGCTCTAACAATCAATCTAGATTGTGATCAGACTACATGCGTGTTATATCAGGATCTCCACTGTTCGCCATTCCATCAATGACACATCCGTCATGCCTCTAACAATCAATCTAGATTTGTGATTCAGGCTACATGGTGTTATATCTGATTCTCCACTGTTCGCATTCCATCAATGGAACATCAGTCCATGCTTTAAACAATCAATCTAGATTGTGAGCAGACCTTCAGCGTTGTTTATATCCGGATTCTTACACTTGGTTCACCATTCCATCCAATGGACACATTCCGTCATGCTCTAACAAATCAATCTAGATTGTGATCAAGACTGCTTGCGTGTTTTTCAGGATTTCTACTGTTCGCCATTCCATCAATGACACATTCGTCATGCTCTAACAATCAATCTAGGATTGTGATCAGGACTACCAAGACGTGTTCTATCCAGGTTCCTTCACTGTTGCCTTCCATCAATGACACATCCGTCATGCTCTAACAATCAATCTAGATTGTGATCAGGCTACATGCGTGTTATATCAGGATCTCCACTGTTCGCCATTCCATCAATGACACACTCCGTCCATTCTGTTAACAATCCATTCTAGATTGTGGAATCAGACTACATTGGTGTTATTTCCAGATCTCATGTTCTTTCCAATTCCATCCAAATGACACATCGTCGATGCTCTAACAATTCAATTAGATTGTGAATCAGGCTACATGCGTGTTTATATCAGGATTCCTCCACTGTTTCACCATTCCATCAATGACACATCCGTTCATGCTCTTAAACAATTCAATCTAGATTTGTGATCAGGCTAACATGCGTGTGATTATTCAGGATCTCCCACTGTTCACCATTCCATCAATGGACACATTCCGTCATGCTCTAACAATCCAATTCTAGATTGTGATTCAGGCTACATGGGTGTTGTTATTTTATCAGGATCTCCACTGTTCGCCATTCCTCATCAATTGACACATCCGTTCATGCTCTAACAATCAATCTAGATTGTGATCAGGACTACATGCGTGTTAATATCAGGATCTCAATGGTTCGCAAATCCATCAATGACACATCGTTCTTGCTCTAACCAATTCCAATCCTAAGATTGTGATCAGACTACATGCGTGTTATATCAGGATTCTACACTGTTCACCATTCCATCAATGACCAATTCCGTCTGCTTAACAATCAATCTAGATTGTGATCCATGGACTACATGGCGTGTTCTATCAGGATCTCCACTGTTCGTCATTCCATCAATGACACATCCGTCATGCTATAACAGTCAATCTAGATTGTGATCAGGTTACATGCGTGTTATATCAGGAGCTACACTGATCAAAATTCACATACGCCTCATTTCTACAGTCACAGTCACATATTCGGACATTTGCGTAATTTCATTAAATACTTTTACAAAATATACAATATTTTTCATAAATAAAAAACTACTTGACCATATTATTCCGCATGTACTCTATAAGTTTGTCAACTTTTGACGCCACACAACTATTGTAAATTTTGTAAACGTATTTAATGAAATTACGCAGAAGTCCGAAGGTACAAAATCACATGATATTATAATCACAGGTGGCAATATAAGCGTGGCAGGGATGGTTACATTGGTTTACAAATCCTGATAATGTTTAGAAACCAGCAGAAAGTATAATATTCAATCCAATTACTACATGTATACGGTGGGGAGGGTAAACAGTAAGAGGTTTCTACAATACGACAACGGAGTTTCTAACTGTTAACAAACCGCATTGACAGTCGATGCTGACATACTCAATTTTAAATGAGTGTGTTTGTTCATGCTTAATGAACTATATATTAATACGCGCAAGATGGTATCATTTAATGAATAACCTTGATTGCGGCTACGGCTGGAGAGATGGGGATTATCGTATTTGGTAATATTCACAAGTTTGATTTTCTAGCACACCCCCGAATGCGGATAAAAGTCAAAACTATTTGCCAGAGACGTTACATGTGCTCCAGGCAAACCATGCAGTGTCAGATCAGACTGCGCAGATGCGCAGGCTGATCTGAAACTGCACTGGTTGTAAAATTCATCAGCCCCATTTCTCCAGTGACAGTCACAACTAAATGTGAACTAACCTATATACAGACTAGCTCCCCTGCGACACTTAGTGTATTTAGCCGATATTATTGTATTATTACAAAATAACCTATAGACCCTGTTACATGTTAGTTGCGAACAATTAACTATGCAATACCTCCCGTACCGAACGGTACTGGAGGCTTTGTCGAGTTACGTGTCCGCAACTACGTGTATTCTGGCTAAAGTGTCCATTGTGATATAGTTTTTACAAATTCAAATGCGAAAAGCAAAAATTAATTTCACCTTTTCACAAAACTACAAAACAATTACCGAATTTCTCCATTTTATTTCATATTACAGCGACTTCTCGCGATTTCACAAACATGCGTTTATTTTCAAAAAAGAAAATGCAAATTTTCAACACGGAATTTCGTTTTTTCGCGATTTCCCCTTTCACAAGGTCGAAAATCGCAATTCGAAAACACGTCAATTTAATATTTTCACGTATTATGACGTATTTATGAAAATTATTAATCATCACTATATGATGACTTTGGATCTGTTATGTGAGCCGCAATGCCAAAAAAAATGTTTTTTTTGCAGCCTGCGCATCGATACTTTTGTGTTTAAGTAATTGAGGAGACTAATACATGTTCATGTAGACTAATGATGATATTCATATCCATATCCGTATTAATGGTGTAACTGATCTTTCTTATACACGCAATAAGTCAATTATTCAAGGATAGCCATGAGACAAGCCATGTGATTTGCTACCTAAGAAGATGTACGATTTTTCATGAAAGATATTTACAGAAACTGACATTTTCTCTAAATGACGAAATGTTCACAGCATATGTAAAATGCTACAACAATTCGTCAACTTTTGACGTAATTTACGGAAAATTTCGTAAATTTTGTAAATATTTTTCATGAGTTACGGCACATCTGTTTCGGCACAAAATCATATGTAGGCCTGTAATGTGCCTGTCTCTTAAATTATCGCCCGTATCGCAACACTGTTTGTCGACGATACTGATTTCGGTCATCGGTCATCGTTTTCGCAAATCACGTCGAAAATTGTCGATAAATAGATTTAATTTCACGTCAGCTCTGAATGTGTTGTCAACTTTCGACGTCACTTTACGGAATGTATCGCATTTTCTCGAAATCAATATGGGCAATGCGATACGAGAGGTATTTTCAGAGCCAGACCAGATGTATTAAGATATCAAATAAATCAACCAACGTGTGGTTGTAACTTAAAAAATAGGGCGTTTGTGATTTTATGACCAGTGTAGATCTGGATCAAATAACACACTCACGTAGCCCGATACCGATCTATATTGTCTGTTAAAGGCATGACGGGTGTTTCATGTATGCACAGGCTGACCTGGATCTACACTGGTCGCAAAAACGCATAAGCCGCATTTCTGCAGGGACAGCCATAAATAACCATCAAATTAGAGAACGCGTATAACATATCTGTCAGATACATCTTCAATGTAATCTGTGTCACTTGGCTTTGGGTAAAACACTGCTGGACTTCTTCAA
>JAQRGA010002961.1:0-12519 GCA_029237695.1 Conchocele bisecta | reverse complement strand
CGAGGGGTTACAGCGACGGACTTCATGCCGTTGGTAGTGAGTTCGAATCTTAGTTTTTCATATATATATATATTTATCTTGATATTTTATTATTTTTATTTTTGTTTTCTTTTATATACATGTATGTGTTTCTCTTACAAAATTACATTAACTAAGTATGAAATAGTTCACATGTAGACGCTAGTATCATTGGACGAAAACTAATAACTAAATGCACATTTTCATATGTGTCTACATGAAGAATCTGGGAGTATTTTCTCGCAGATCATGTCACATTGAGGTCATACAGCCATAGTGATAGCCCTCGCCGTTTCACCTATGTCCATCTCCAGCAACAAGTCATAAACAGAACACAATAATATCGACAAATGTAATGCGTTTTGTGAGGTTCGAACTTCGACCAGATAGGATGAACACAATTTCTGCAATCGTATGGATATTCTCCCACTTTCATACCACTGAGCCATAATACATGTTTATGTTTGAGCACAAGATGCATGTGCTCTATGATAATGACTTGCAATGCACGTGCACTCTATCAATACAGTTGTAATACACGAAAACGAGGCTACGATATGATAATACACAATTTTTTTACCTAAATATTTTCTGACCTGTGCAGGATCCTGATCAGATTGTGCGGATGCACAGGCTAACCTGACCTGGATCTAAAAACAATGGTGGCGCAGACTCGTAAATTCCAATTCTCCAGTCACAGCCACATTTAAGGTTCATCGATTGTCAAGGCGTCCCGAACTAATTCATTGGTTAGGCATGCGGTGACGTCACGACTAACAGATAAAGTGGAGAATACAGATGTATCGTTGGACCCAGTGTCAAGACCACTGAAGTGTTTTAGCATCGGGAGCTACAGATAACACTACAATGGTCCTGGTACTACACGGTACGCCACTTTCCTAATCAGATAACTTATTCAAATCAGGCGCATAGCGCAGTTTTTCCAGAAAAAAATCGTATTTTCACCGTGACATCACGCGTACGAAAATAGGTGATGTCCGGAAATTAGTAGGAACATGATTTACAAGTAAATGGTTGTAAGCAGAGAACAAGATACCCTAATGGATTACAGATAAACCCATGTCAAGAAGAAACTAACGCAAAACGTCGTTCATGATGAACACAAGACACATTTCAGCCGAATCTAATTATTTAGAAAGTTGCGGTCTTTGCACCCCTTTCTGACCTCAATTAAAAAACTCCATGAATTATCCGGGGTAAATTGGACCATGCCCAGGGAGTGGTGGGGACCTGTCCTGTCGCTCTATGGCCGGTCTTGGTGGTTGCATATAATGCCGATTTACTTCAACAATTAAGAGTAATCTATAGTTACGTCCCGTAATATTGCTCTTTCTTTCCATCCATTTATGACCGTTACTATAGATACACGTCGATTTAAAAAATGAGGTTATCAGAATGAATCGATTACCAAATTTAGCAAGCGTTGATCGAAAAATAGCTATGTTGCTTAGGTACAAAACAATTGCTCCAATGCGTATATTGTGAAAAAAATTATTAGCAATGTTTGAGGGAGGTCAAAAGTGTCCGTACGGTTACCAAAATATCCGTACGGTTACCGAAATGTACCACACGATTTTCGTTTTCCCAAAATCATGTTGCTCTATCCTTCCTTGGTTGTGTTAGTTGGACAGACGGGAAAACGATATTGTAGTCACAAGTAAATGGTTGTAAGCAGAGAACAAGATACCCTATGGATACAGACAAACCCATGTCAAGAAGAAACTAACGCAAAAACGTCAGGATGAACACATGACACATTTTCAATAAATGAAAACATGAACGCGTTTTGTTTTGTAGGCCGTTTTTAAATCATACATTAAATCATACATATGAAATGTGCATTTAGTTATTAGTTTTCTTTCCTTCCAATGATACTAGCGTTCTACATGTGAACTATTTTCATACTTAGTTAATGTAATTTGTAAGAGAAACACATACATGTATATAAAACAAAAATATAATAAAAATATAAAGCAAATAAAAAAGATATATATATATATTTATGCAAAACTAGATTCGAACTCACTACCTACGGCATTGAAGTCCGTCGCTGTAACCCTCGGCTACATAAGACTTGAAGAGAAATATCAAAATTAGTATTGAAAAGGAAAACAGGCACGGGTATATTTTTTATAGATGCAGCTTGCAACAATTTAACCTTACACTGCTGAATTATATTTTGTCGTTGCTATTTTCGTTCTATTTTCCATTGTTCACATCTAACAACATGGTTTTGGTAGAACTTCAGAATCTTTTCCATTGCTGTCAAACCACATTTTCTTAGTTTACGAACATTGGATATGTTAATTAATAAAGCCGTTAAATGCCGTAATCCGATTGAGCTGAAAAATTGGCACTCCGATTGGATTTGTGTCGCTAAAACACGATGCCGTTCACGAAAAATCGATATCTTCATTGACGACGCCGTAAATGACGTCGAAAGTTTAAAAACTGTGTACGGCGGCGATACAGCTTTACTAATGAGGTATCACACTTCTGTAACGGATTCTGGTTCAGCGAGGCAATATATATCTATGTGCAGAGTTTCAGCCGAATCTATTCAGAAAGTTGCCCCCCAAAAAAAAAAAAATCCAAAAAAAACATTTTTTCAACGTCGTCCGATCCGGCTGAAAATTGCCATATCGGTAGAATTTAATTTGGCTCGATAAAACACGATGCCGTTCACGAAAAATCGATATCTTAATTAACGACGCCGTAAATGACGTCGAAAGTTTCACTTTCTTTAACGGCGATTACAGCCTTCCTTAATTGAGATATCACACCTCTGTAAAACGGCTACTGATTCAAGGCGGCAATATGTATGCGTGTGCCAAGTTTCAACCGAATCGGACGCGGAAAGTTTTTACCGAGTTTTCAACATCGTCGGATCCGGCTGAAAATTGGAATGGCTGATAGAATGGATCTCAAAACAAGATGGCGCTTACAGAAAGTCGCTATCTCATACAGTAAAGGTCGCCAGTGGCGTCGAAGTTTGCAAACCGAATCACGATTCACGGCTTTAAATTATTTTAAGATAGCGACTTTCTGTAAACGCCATCTTGTTCTGCGATCCAAGTTCTATCGGCTTGCAATTTTCAGCCGGATCCGACGACGTTGACCATTGGAAACTTTCCGCGTCCGATTCGGTGAAACTTGGCAACACGCATACATATTGCCGCTTGAATCAGTAGCCGTTTACAGAGGTGTGATATCTCAATTAGGAAGGCTGTAATCGCCGTGGAAAGTTTGAAACTTTTTTCGACGTCATTTACGGCGTCGTTAATCAAGATATCGATTTTTTCGTGAACGGCATCGTGTATAACGAGCCAAATTCTATCGATATGGCAATTTCCAGCCGGATCGGACGACGTTGAAATGTTGGCAACTTTCTATTGAATCATTGGCGGCTGAAACTTCTCCACACGGATAGATATTGCCTCGCTGAACTAGAATACGTTTACAGAAGTGTGATATCTCAATTTAGTAAAGCTGTAATCGCCGTACACAGTTTTAAAACATTTCGACGTCATTTACGGCGTCGTCAATGAAGATATCGATTTTTCGTGAACGGCATCGTGTTTAGCGACACAAATCCAATCGGAGTGCCAATTTTCAGCTCAATCGGATTACGGCATTTTTACGGCTTTATTATAATTAACATATCCAATGTTCGTAAACAAGAGGGAAATGTGGTTTGACAGCAATGGAAAAAAGATCTGAAGTTCTACCAAACCATGTTGTTGATGTGAACAATGGAAAATAGAACGAAAATAGCAGACGACAAAATATAATTCAGTCAGTGTAAGGGTTAAATTGTTGCAAGCTGCATCTATAAAAATATACCCGTGCCTGTTGTTTTCCTTTTCAATACTAATTTTGATATATCTCTTCAAGTCTTAATGTATCCGAGGGGTTACAGCGACGGACTTCAATGCCGTAGCTTGTGAGTTCGAATCTTAGTTTTTTATAAATATATATATATATCTTTTTTATTTGCTTATATTTTATTATATTTTTTTTTATATACATGTATGTGTTTCTCTTACAAATTACATTAACTAAGTATGAAATAGTGCACATGTAGAACGCTAGTATCATTGGACGAAAAACTAACCTAATAACTAAATGCACATTTCATATGTGTCTACATGAAGAATCTGGGAGTATTTTCTCGCAGATCATGTCACATTGAGGTCATACGGCCATAGTGATAGCCCTCGCCGTTTCACCTATGTCCATCTCCCGCAACAAGTCATAAACAGAACACAATAATATCGACAAATGTAATGCGTTTTGTGAGGTTCGAACTCTCGACCAGATAGGATGAACACAAATTTCTGGCAATCGAAATGGATATTCTCCCCACTTTTCATACCACTGAGCCATAATCATGTTTTTATGTTTTGAGCACCAAGATGCATGTGCGCTATGATAATGACTTGCATGCACGTGCACTCTATCAATACAGTTGTAATACACGAAAACGAGGCTACGATATGATATACACAATTTTTACCTAATATTTTTGACCTGTGCAGATCCTGATCAGATTGTGCGATGCACAGGCTAACCTGACCTGGAATCTACAATGGTCGCAGACTCGTAAAATTCCAATTCTCCAGTCACAGCCACATTAAGGTTTTTTTTCATCGATTGTCAAGGGAAGGGCGTCCCTAACTAACATTGGTAGCATGCGGTGACGTCACACAACAGATAAAGTGGAGAATACAGATGTATCGTGGACCCATGTCAAGACACTTGAAGTGTTTTAGCATCGGGAGCAACAGATACACACTACAATGGTCCTGGTACTAACAGGTACGCCACTTTCCTAATCAGATAACTTATTCAAATCAGCGCAAATAGCGCACAGTTTTTTCCAGAAAAAATCCGTATTTTCACCGTGACATCACGTCGAAACGAAAATAGGTGATGTCCGGAAATTAGTAGGAACATGATTTACAAGTAAATGGTTGTAAGCAGAGAACAAGATACCCTAATGGATACAGATAAACCCATGTCAAGAAGAAACTAACGCAAAACGTCATGATGAACACATGACACATTTTCAGCCGAATCTAATTTAGAAAGTTGCGGTCTTTGCACCCCATTCTGACCTCTTAATTAAAAAACTCATGAATTATCCCTGGTAAAGACCATGGGGCGCCGGGAGTGGTGGGGACCCTGTCCTGTCGCTCATATGGCCCGGTCTTGGTTGGCTTGTTGCATCTAATGCCATTTACTCAATTAAGAGTAATCTATAGTTACGTCCCTTAATATTGCTCTTCTTTATCCATTTATGACCGTTACTATAGATACACGCCCCGGGGTTTTCTTTTAAAATGAGGTTAATCAGAATGATCGATTACCCAATTTATTCAAGCGTTTGATCGAAAATAGCTATGTTGCTTAGTACAACAATTGCTCCAATGCGTATATTGTGAAAAATTATTAGCAAAATTGTTTGAGGGAGGTCAAAAGTGTCCGTACGGTTACCAAAATATCCGTACGGTTACCGAAATGTACCAACACGATTTTCCCAAAATCATGTTGCTCTATCCTTGGTTGTGTTAGTTGGACAGACGGAAAACGATATTGTAGTCACAAGTAAATGGGTTGTAAGCAGAGAACAAGATACCCTATGGATACAGACAAACCCATGTCAAGAAGAAAACTAACGCAAAACGTCAGGGATGAACACATGACACATTTTCAATAAATGAAAACATGAACGCGTGGTTTTGTAGGCCGTTTTAAATCATACATTAAATCATACATATGAAATGTGCATTTAGTTATTAGTTTTCTTTTCCAATGATACTAGCGTTCTACATGTGAACTATTTCATACTTAGTTAATGTTAAATTTGTAAGAGAAACACATACATGTATATAAAACAAAAATATAATAAAATATAAGCAAATAAAAAAGATATATATATATATTTGAAAAACTAGATTCGAACTCACTACCTACGGCATTGAAGTCCGTCGCTGTAACCCTCGGCTACCTAAGACTTTGAAGAGAAATATCAAAATTAGTATTGAAAAGGAAAACAGGCACGGGTATATTTTTTATAGATGAAGCTTTGCAACAATTTAACCCTTACACTGCTGAATTATATTTTGTCGTCTGCTATTTTCGTTCTATTTTTCCATTGTTCACATCAACAACATGGTTTGGTAGAACTTCAGAATCTTTTCCATTGCTGTCAAACCACATTTTCCTTGTTACGAACATTGGATATGTTATTAATAAAGCCGTAAATGCCTTAAAAAAAAAATAATCGATTGAGCTGAAAATTGGCACTCGATTGGATTTGTGTCGCTAAACACGATGCCTTCACGAAAAATCGATATCTTCATTGACGAACGCCGTTTTAAATGACGTCGAAAGTTTAAAACTGAAGTACGGCGATTACAGCTTTACTAATTGAGGTATCACACCTTCTGTAAACGGATTCTGGTTCAGCGAGGCAATATATATCTATGTGCAGAGTTTCAGCCGAATCTATTTCGAAAAGTTGCCAACATTTTTCAAAAACGTCGTCCGATCCGGCTGAAAATTGCCATATCGGTAGGAATTTGGCTCGATAAACACGATGCCGTTCACGAAAAAAAATCGATAACTTAATTAACGACGCCGTAAATGACGTCGAAAGTTTCAAACTTTCAACGGCGATTACAGCCTTCCTAATTGAGATCACACCTCTGTAAACGGCTACTGATTCAAGGCGGCAATATGTATTGCGTGTGCCAAGTTTCAACCGAATCGGACGCGGAAAGTTTCCGAGTTTTCAACAATCGTCGGATCCGGCTGAAAATTGGAATGCTGATAGAATTTGGATCTCAAAACAAGATGGCGCCTTACAGAAAGTCGCTATCTCATACAGTAAAGGCGCCAGTGGCGTCGAAAGTTTGCAAACCGAAACTCACGATTCACGGCTTTATTATTTAAGATAGCGACTTTCTGTAAACGCCATCTTGTCTGCGATCCAAGTTCTATCGGCTTGCCAATTTTTCAGCCGGATCCGACGACGTTTGAACATTTGGAAACTTTCCGCGTCCGATTCGGTTGAAACTTGGCACAAACGCATACTATTGCCGCCTGAATCAGTAGCCGTTTACAGAGGTGAGATATCTCAATTAGGAAGGCTGTAATCGCCGTGGAAAGTTTGAAACTTTCGACGTCATTTACGGCGTCGTTAATCAAGATATCGATTTTCGTGAACGGCATCGTGTTTATCGAGCCAAATTCTATCGATATGGCAATTTTTTTTTTCCAGCCGGATCGGACGACGTTGAAATGTTGGCAACTTTTCTGAATAAATTCGGCTGAAACTCTCCACACGGATAGATATTGCCTCGCTGAACTAGAATACGTTTACAGAAGTGTGATATCTCAATTAGTAGAAGCTGTAATCGCCGTACACAGTTTAAAACTTTCGACGTCATTTACGGCGCGTCATGAAGATATCGATTTTCGTGAACCGGCATCGTGTTTAGCGACACAAATCCAATCGGAGTGCCAAATTTTCAGCTCAATCGGATTACGGCATTTACGGCTTTATTATTAACATATCCATGTTCGTAAACAAGAAAATGTGGTTTTGACAGCAATGGAAAGATTCTGAAGTTCTACCAACCATATGTTGATGTGAACAATGGAAAATAGAACGAAAAAGCAGACGACAAAATATTAATTCAGCAGTGTAAGGTTAAATTGTTGCAAGCTGCATCTATAAAAAATATACCCGTACCCTGTTTTCCTTTTCAAAACTAAAACTAATTTTGATATATCTCTTCAAGTCTTATGTAGCCGAGGGGTTACCAGCGACGGACTTCAATGCCGTTGGTAGTGAGTTCGAATCTTAGTTTTTCATAAATATATATATATCTTTTTTTATTTGCTTATATTTTATTATATTTTTGTTTTATATACATGTATGTGTTTCTCTTACAAAATTACATTAACTAAGTATGAAATAGTTCACATGTAGGAACGCTAGTATTCATTGGACGAAAACTAATAACTAAATGCACATTCATTATGTGTCTACATGAAAATCTGGGAGTATTTTTCTCGCAGATCATGTCACATTGAGGTCATACACCATAGTGATAGCCCTCGCGTTTGTTCACCTATGTCCAATCTCCAGCAACAAGTCATAAACACACAAAAATAAATCGACAAATGTAATTGCGTTTTTTTGTGAGTCGAACTCTCGACCAGATAGGATGACACAATTTCTGCAATCGTTTATGGATATCTCCCCTTTTCATACCACTGAGCCATAATACATGTTTTGTTTATGTTTGAGCACCAAGATGCATGTGCTCTATGAATGACTTGCATGCACGTGCACTCTATCAATACAGTTGTAATACACGAAAACGGAGGCTACGATATGTTTACAACAACAATTTTTTACCTAATATTTTCTGACCTGTGCAAGATCCTGATCAGATTGTGCGATGCACAGGCTAACTGACCTGGATCTACAATGGTCGCAGACTCGTAAAATTCCAATTCTCCAGTCACAGCCACATTTAAGGTTCATCGATTGTCAAGGCGTCCCGAACTAACATTGGGTAGGCAAATGCGGTGACGTCACGACTAACAGATATAAAGTGGAGAATACAGATGTATCGTGGACCCATGTCAAGACACTGAAGTGGAGCATCGGGAGCTTACAGATACACACTACAATGGTCCTGGTACTACAACGGTACGCCCACTTTCCTAATCAGATAACTTATTTCAATCAGGCGCATAGCGCACAGTCTTTCCAGAAAAAAATCGTATTTTCACCGTGACATCAGCGTACGAAAATAGGTGATGTCCGGAAATTTAGTAGGAACATGATTTACAAGTAAATGGTTGTAAGCAGAAACAAGATACCCTATGGATACAGATAAACCCATGTCAAGAAGAAACAAACGCAAAACGTCATGATGAACACATGACACACATTTTCAGGCCGAATCTAATATTAGAAAGTTGCGGTCTTTGCACCCCTTTCTGACCTCAATTAAAAAAACTCCATGAATTATCCCAGGGGTAAAAAGGACCTAGCCCGGGAGTGGAGGGGACTGTCCTGTCGCTCATAGGCCCGGTCTTGGCTGTTGCATATAATGCCATTTACTTCAATTAAGAGTAATCAATAGTACGTCCCGTAATATTGCTCTTTCTTTATCCATTTATGACCGTTATATAGATTCACGTCGTAAAAATTAAAAAATTAGGGTTATCAGAATGAATCGATTACCAAATTTAGCAAGCGTTGATCGAAAATAGCTATGTTGCTTAGGTACAACCAATTGCTCCAATGCGTATATTGTGAAAAATTATTAGCAATGTTTGAGGGAGGTCAAAAGTGTCCGTACGGTTACCAAAATATCCGTACGGTTACCGAAATGTACCACACGATTTTTTCCCCCAAAATCATGTTTTGCTCTATCCTTGGTTGTGTTAGTTGGACAGACGGGGAAAACGATATTGTAGTCACAAGTAAATGGTTGTAAGCAGAGAACAAGATACCCTATGGATACAGACAAACCCATGTCAAGAAGAAACTAACGCAAAACGTCAGGATGAACACATGACACATTTTCAATAAATGAAAACATGAACGCGTTTTGTTTTGTAGGCCGTTTTAAATCATACATTAAATCATACATATAAAATGAAATGGGCATTTAGTTATTAGTTTCTTCCAATGAAAATACTAGCGTTTCTACATGTGAACTATTTCATACTTAGTTAAATGAATTTGTAAGAGAAACACATACATGTTTTTTATAAAAACAAAAATATAATAAAATATAAGCAAATAAAAAAGATATATATATATATTTATGAAAAACTAAGATCGAACTCACTACCTACGGCAATTTGAAGTCCGTCGCTGTAAACCCCTCGGCCTACATAAGACTTGAAGAGAAAATATCAAAATTAGTATTGAAAAGGAAAACAGGCACGGGTATATTTTTTAGATGCAGCTTGCAACAATTTAACCCTTACACTGCTGAATTATATTTTGTCGTTCTGCTTATTTTCGTTCTATTTCCATTGTTCACATCAACACATGGTTTGGTAGAAACTTCAGAATCTTTTCATTGCTGTCAAACCACATTTTCTTGTTTACGAACATTGGATATGTTAATTAATAAAGCCGTAATGCCGTAATCCGATTGAGCTGAAAATTGGCACTCCCGATTGGATTTAGTGTCGCTAAAACACGATGCCGTTAAACACGAAAAATCGATATCTTCATTGAACGGACGCCCGTAAATGACGTCGAAAGTTTAAACTGTGTACGGGCGATTACAGCTTTACTAATTGAGGTATCACACTTCTTGTAAACGGATTCTGGTTCAGCGAGGCAATAAATCTATCTATGTGCAGAGTTTCAGCCGAATCTATTTTTCAGAAAGTTGCCAACATTTCAACGTCGTCCGATCGGCTGAAAATTGCCATATCGGTAGAATTTGGCTCGATAAACACGATGGCCGTTCACGAAAAATCGATATCTTAAATTAACGACGCCGTTAAATGACGTCGAAAGTTTCAAAACTTTCAACGGCGATTTACAGCCTTCCTAATGAGATCACAACCTCTGTAAACGGCTACTGATTCAAGGCGGCAATATGTATGCGTGTGCCAAGTTTCAACCGAATCGGACGCGGAAAGTTTCCGAGTTTTCAACATCGTCGGATCCGGCTGAAAATGGGAATGCTGATAGATTTTAGGATCTCAAACAAGATGGCGCTTACAGAAAGTCGCTATCTCTACAGTAAAGGCGCCAGTGGCGTCGAAAGTTTGCAAACCGAATCACGATTCACGGCTTTATTATTTAAGATAGCGACTTTCTGTAAACGCCATCTTGTTCTGCGATCCAAGTTCTATCGGCTTGCCAATTTTCAGCCGGATCCGACGACGTTGAACATTTTGGAAACTTTCCGCGTCCGATTCGGTGAAAATTTGGAACTTAGGCACAGCATACATATTGCCGCCTTGAATCAGTAGCCGTTTAACAGAGGTTTGTGATATCTCAATTAGGAAGGCTGTAAATCGCCGTGGAAAGTTTGAAACTTTCGACGTCATTTACGGCGTCGTTAATCAAGATATCGATTTTTCGTGAACGGCATCGTGTTTATCGAGCCTAAATTCTATCGATATGGCAATTCCAGCCGGATCGGACGACGTTGAAATTGTTGGCAACTTTCTGAATAAATTCGGCTGAAACTCTCCACACGGATAGATATTGCCTCGCTGAACTAGAATACGTTTACAGAAGTGTGATATCTCATTAGTAAAGCTGTAATCGCCGTACACAGTTTAAACTTTCGACGTCATTTACGGCGTCGTCAATGATAATTGATATCGATTTTTTCGTGAACGGCATCGTGTTTTAGGCGACACAAAATCCAATCGGAGTGCCAATTTTCAGCTCAATCGGATTACGGCATTTACGGCTTTATTAATTAACATATCCAATGTTCGTAAACAAGAAATGTGGTTTGACAGCAATGGAAAAGATTCTGAAGTTCTACCAAACCATGTTGTTGATGTGAACAATGGAAAATAGAACGAAAATAGCAGACGACAAAATATAATTCAGCAGTGTAAGGGTTAAATTGTTGCAAGCTGCATCTATAAAAAATATACCCGTGCCTGTTTTCCTTTTCAATACTAATTTTGATATATCTCTTCAAGTCTTATGTAGCCGGAGGGGTTACAGGCGACGGACTTCAATGCCGTTGGTAGTGGTTCGAATCTTAGTTTTTCATAAATATATATATATCTTTTTTATTTGCTTTATATTTTATTATATTTTTGTTTTTTTATATACATGTATGTGTTTCTGCTTACAAATTACATTAACTAAGTATGAAATAGTTCACATGTAGAACGCTAGTATCATTGGACGAAAACTAATAACTAAATGCACATTTCATAGGTGTGTTACATGAAGAATCTGGAGTATTTTCTCGCAGATCATGTCACATTGAGGTCATACAGCCATAGTGATAGCCCTCGCCGTTTCACTATGTCCATCTCCAGCAACAAGTCATAAACAGAAACACAATAATATCGACAAATGTAATGCGTTTTGTGAGGTTCGAACTCTCGACAAGATAGGATGAACACAATTTCTGCAATCGTATGGATATTCTCCCACTTTCATACCACTGAGCCATAATACATGTTTATGTTTGAGCACCAAGATGCATGTGCTCTATGATAATGACTTGCATGCACGTGCACTCTATCAATACAGTTGTAATACACGAAAACGAGGCTACGATATGATAATACACAATTTTTACCTAATATTTTCTGACCTGTGCAGATCCTGATCAGATTGTGCGGATGCACAGGCTAACCTGACCTGGATCTACAATGGTCGCAGACTCGTAAATTCCAATTCTCAGTCACAGCCACATTTAAGGTTTCATCGATTGTCAAGGCGTCCCG